>JAJJWX010003612.1:0-62909 GCA_023529315.1 Papaver bracteatum
AAATGATCCTCCTCTAGCCAACATCGACACGTTAGTAGATGCAACCGCAGGACACTGTGCATGTTCTCCTCCATGGATGGACATAGTAGGCTAACCGGATAAGGATGTACGTGAGGCATGACGCAAGTAAGATAGCTTTAAACTCCTCTCAAAAAAAAATTTATTATCTTGATCTGTTCGCCATTTGGCTTTAAAGAATGCCAGCATAGCGTGTCAAACGCCATGTGTGGCAATCTTCCGCTGAGTCGAGCTACGCTCAAGGAAGCGTACCTCAAGAAGATAACGATGTCCACAGCGTCATATAGATCAAAGATCCGGGTGAGTCACCATCGATCAATAGTGGTCGAATAAGATCCCGACAGTCACTTTACATATAGCGGTACATGTCTATCATGCTATGTTGGAGAATCGCTGCTTGAGTCATCCTCCTGGAGTCGTTGAGCGCTCATCTACAACAACATATTCGCGATAAAGACCAGGTGTGGACTGATAAGAATGGTTGTTCTCATAATGTTCGCGGGACAGTATATCTCTACCATCAGGTGACAACCTTGCAAATTCGAATAGCGGCCGCTGAGCAGCAAGAGGAAAACCACCAACATACCTACGCGTCCTCCAACTCCAACTTCAGTACCACATGCACGACTCCAACAATGATGAAACGACGTCCAATATATTCTATATCTAGCTCGATAACAACCACTACGAACAAACCATGTAAACCACGCAGAGCTGAGGCTCGACAGATGAAGTTCCTTCACCGATACCAAGGACTTCTTCAACACGAGAGATGGTCGACCAAGAAGCATGGAATTCGCAGGGTGAATCGAATCTAAGAGGAAGACTACATGTCCTCTAGATAAGCTTCTTCAATGTTCTATTCAAGAGCCGCTCTCAACGCTTCTCTAGGACCACGTCATTTCGAATCATGCTTTAACACTCTTTCCAGGATCCACCTCAACGTTCGCATCAGAAGCCACTTTAACATCCTCTCGAGCCGTTTCAACACTCATGTTACATTAATATTCTGCGCTCTGGTCAAGTTATCTTTGACGTACTCATTGCTCAACATACGTCCCATCCATCTCAATGAGGGTCAGTGAGCATGAAAACTCGTCGATAGATAAGGGTTATCATGTGGAACATATATTTTAATATAGCTGAAATGACGCGGTGAACAACTCACCATCAATGTTCGGCATATCGTAGAAGCTGTCAACACCTCCTGACTTGGCACCAGCATTATCCCTTAAGACATCTCAACAGGAGTTCTTTTCTTCATTCTACAATAAAAGACAGGAGTCAGTAGTTGTATAAAAATGTGTGAGATGTGTAGTCACACACGACAGAACACACATTCACATTGGAGTACACAAGTTCGGATCAATTTTTAAGTCCGATATTTTTCAAGTTTCAAGTTCGGTGTTGATCAAGCCACAAGTCCGGATCAAATTTCAAGTCCGGTATTTCTCAAGTTTGTTCATGTCCTAGGTTGATTGACAGGTCCCACTTGATACCTGCCCCATATTGGTCGAAGCAGGCACAGCCGGCCCCAAGTAAAGCAGGCATGTGGCACGCAATGGACCCACGTTTAACCGAAGCAGGCGCATGATGAGTCCCACGTTCAACCAAAGTAGGCACGCGGTGGACCCATATTTAACCGAAGCAGGAAAATCAAGCCCACGTTCGATCAAGCAGGCGTAGCATCCCCATGAACGAAACAGGCGTAACAGTCCATCGAAGCAGGCAAGACCGACATCATGCTAGGGGAACACTCTCCAGGATACCTCTTGAACGTGACATGCTCCAAGGACAGGATGACCCGTCTCTCCTGGTAACATCTAACTTTGTCTCATAAGTTTTATCTTTAACTGTCACCATCATATGCCTACCCCACAATAGTGTAACCATTATGTGCTAGGCAGGGGACTTAATGTTGATAGTGGATTTTCATTTAAGCCTAAGATTATAAAAGCCTAAAAATTATGCGCTAACATCTTGTAAAAGATAAGGCCATTAATAAGTGATGGATACTCCTTTACTTTATTAATTCACCTAGAATGGAGCATATGGCAACAATCCCATTCTGTGAATAAAATACACGAAATTCATCCAGGTTGGAGCATGTAGCAACAATCCCATATACCCTGTGAATTTACAGCATTATTAATTAATGCGCAACCATCCTTGTATTTCCTGTACTCATTATCAGTGCGGCATGACGACTGAGTGTTGATCTCAGCAGAGCAACACGAATATCCAAGCATTATAATGAAACATGTACGAAATACACGTACAGGGTGCAACTCTCGGTGTGTTATACTAGCCCGATTGAGCCACTCTCGGTGTGTTATACTAGCCCGATTGAGAGTCCGGACTGACCGTATTAGTCTTGATATGATCACAACCATCCAACTCCACCAGCATGATTGGATGGCCCAGATCGATTCCATAACCCCCAAGCAGGTATGGAATATCCACTGCCGAACCAATGCGGGCCCCGCATGGTCTGCCTCCCCAAAAATTGGCCTAGCTTTCCAAAATGTCCAAACCATAGCAGTATGGACGGAAAACCCTAAATTAGGGTTTGCGGCACATTACATGTGTCGCAAAATAGTCTCAACCATCCATCTTCGCATGTACAGATGGAGGGTGTAGATGTATATTCAAAGGGCCCAGAGCATGTCAAAACAACCACCGTGGGCCCACCTGCATAACTGAATGATCGGTCAAGACCAATTATAGTTGGTCACCTCGATTCGAATGCCCAAAACTGGGTGTGACACACGGTCGGCAATACCCTAACTAGGGTTTGTCTTGCGATCACGAACGTCCATCTTCTCCGGAGCGGATAGAGGGTCCCAGAATAGGATAAGCAGGTCCGGTAAGTATCAAATGATCATTGCGGGCCCAGCTATCTCCACACCCAACCGGCCAAGACCGAACTTGGCTATATGTCTCAAATCGCGCGCCCAAAACAAGTGTGGTTGCACCTCCCAAGCTACAAACTAATCTTGACCACTCGATTTCACCGGACAAATTGAATGGCTTAGATCATGTTTCTATGGGATATCAGGGTATGGACGTGAACTCCAGCCTAACACCTACACGCTGGGTCAATCGGCCAGGACCGACCAAGCCTGGTCGTCATGGAACGCCCGCATGAAGATGACATGAGGAGCGGATTTTGCGGCACCAGTTTTCTGTCGCAAATTGATCTCAACCACACAACTTCGCATGACGAATTGAGTGGCCCAGATCACACTTTTGTGAGACAATGAGGTATGGGCGCCTACACCGTCATGTTTTATACACGCATGCACGACCGGCCTAGCCAAAATTGTGTCCCAAGCTTGGATTCGACCAAGCTGAAAAGTGATGCTTGCGCACCTTTTCATAAACCCTAATTCCATCAACGGTCGCAGATGAGTGTCTCAAAGATCATCTCGTCTGTTCAACTTCACCGGCTTGGTTGTACATTCCTGGTCAGGAGTTAATTGGTCAGTGCGGAGTCATGATGATCACCATCTGTCACTCTACCACACCATATGGTCCGTCAAGGGAGGGTTTGCATGCGCAACTTCCAAACCATCATATGAAGTAGGCTGGATATGAGGTTTTGAGACGCTCAAAAAATGATGCTTCATACATGCTGAATATACTCGATGTGGTACCTGCATAGTATACACACGATACTTCACAAGTATCGATTTGCTGAATAACGCAGTTGATTTAAGATTTTTCTTAAAGTTTTCGTAGTAGTAATTAAGATTCGTTCTCTCAGACTTGTTAAGATTAATTTTATAGGAATAAAATAGAGAGTCACTGGGTCTAAGATTCCACCGAATTCACAACACGAGGTTCAATTATTTATTCTCAACAATTATCGCTCAGTAAATAAATAAAACATCGACTCTTGTTTTGCCAAAGTAGATCCTCAAAACATTAATTGTATCCCTAAGCATAGATTATCTAAACAAAGCATAACCTATCTAATTGAATCACAACTAATTTTATCGAATCATAAATCAATTCAAAATAAGTGTAAAAGTCAAATAGAAAATAAAATAAATTCACCCAAGTGTGAAGTTTGGCTTCCTCCGTTGACCCAGTGTAGGGGTTTAGCTACTCATATTGTAGACACTCTCAAAATATTTTTTTATAGCTCAAATGGTGATTACAATGAAGAAAAGAAGAGAAAATACTATAAACCGGAAATTTGCAACGGTTAATGGCCGCTACAAACTGACCGTTACATCTTAAGCTTTTGTTACAGATAACTATATTTCGAAACTGTCGCAGAAAAACTGTCGGTCATGGAAGAAACAGTGACAGTTTTAAAACGATAGACCTACTTAGTCGTCTGTGTTCTTCGTGTTCCTATTCTCTGCAGCAGCAGAGAAGTTACTATGCAACTCTCTATTCTTCTCCCCAACTCTCGATATCCCTTTTCTGTGATCCCAGCTCCCTTTATATACTCAATAGGTCTCAAATATTTCGTGTTAACTGCTGATAATCTTCACAGTAAAGAGAGAATATTTCCCGAGATATTTCTTTTATTTTCCTACCATGTTACGGGATTTTCTTCCCATTTTATCCATTTCACACGTCTTGTGGTCGTGTACACGTCCCAAAGTGTTCAGAACACAAGCCAATCCTCCCCGAGCATACTCCAAACTCTGTTTTGCTGAGAACTTCCTTGTTTTGTTTCAATCCACGTAATAATCCTCATTACTCAAATCCAAGTCACTTACCAACCCTGATTCATCGAAACATGCTGGTACTACTCCAAATCCACGCTTGAATATCACCCAAATTCTTCACAGTTCAGAGTAGAACTTCCCGGAGAAGAAAAAATCGAGAATGCCATTTTATTCAGATTCACAATTCTAGCCAATTCTGGTCGAAACGGAAACCATTACCACTCTTGTTAGGTCAATTAGAACAAACCCATTAATTTTTAGACCTTGAATCTCCCTAGAGCATGATTAAAACTCGAACCCTAAATATGTCCGTGTGTTGCAACAATTTGATTTGAAATATCCAGCCCAATTTTGTTGATTCTGACGACCTTACCAGCCCTGTTAGGTCAAAACAATTCTTCCCTAAAAGTTTTAGCCATTTATTCTCCTTGAAACGCTTCAAAATGCAAACCCTAAATTCTGTTCTTCACTGCAAGACTTTCCTGCCCAAACTGAATTTCAAAAGGTTGAAGATGATGTACCCTTATCCAGTACAGGTGTCCCTTTAGCAATTTGGGTATAAATAGCAATTCCAGGGGTGCAAATAACCACAGGTTCCAAATAACAAAGAAGGTGCCCCTTAGTAACTGGACACCCCTTAGTAATTGAGGTGCCCCTTAACCGACATTGAGAGTCCGAATAACACGTGTCCTCCGGGGTACAAAAACCACTTTTCGAGCAACTTTCTCCATAAGAGCTTATTTGATAAAAACACCTACAAACAAGATTATTAGTGATATAATAAGTCCTAGCTAATGTATTTATGGGTGAAAATGCGTCGCACTTTCGTGCTCATCAGCAGCTATTCAATCTAGCACTACATGCTATTTTCTGTGGGTCCCATGATCCACATGTTCAAGACATCAATCATGTCACAAACTAGGGGATACATACTGGGGTATTGGTCTGGCGTTTTACATCGTGCAGCGCACAACGCGCCATCACAAGAACGTGTCAGGAAGTCATGTACGGTTAGTGATGATGAGAGAAGTGGGCAAGCCTGGTCGTGTGACACCAACACACTACTCCACTACTCCATCACTCCACTTTCTCCACTTCCCACGAGATATGAAGGTTAGGCTAAAAGACTTGTATAAATAGGTTCTCCGCCCTATTTTTCAAAAAGAACAGAATAAGACGAGATAACAGAGGCAAGTATTGATACAATCGTATTCAAACACTGGAACTGATAGCTTACATCATGCAATCCAGTTCAGATTTCTGATATAAGTCATACATAGCCAACACCTTCGCAATCTCAACACCTTCTTCGCTTCCCTCTCTCTCCTTCACTTTGTGACCGAAACAAGTCTGGAACGGTCATTTCTTGGTTTAGGCAGGACTTGCACAGATTGATCTCTCGAATCAACAAGCACTCACCGCGCAGTGTATTTTTTTAAGGTTTAGATTCATTCCTCATCCACACACCCCAAATTACCAAAATTGGCAGGAATAGTTTTCACCCACAAACAGAGACGAAGATGTTTGTGATATAAACAACAAGATCAGATCACACAACTACAAAAAAAGTAGTATCGGCCTGGCTTCACAATCCCAATGAAGTCTTTAAGTCATTAACCTGGTTTTAAAAGAAGAAAACCAAAGGTTAAAGGAGAATCGACTCTATCTTAGCAAACTAGTATCACACAGAATGTGTGGGGATTAGGTTTCCCAGTTGTAGGAGTTCTCCCTTATATAGTCTTTCAAATCAGGGTTTGCAATCAATGTTAGCGTAGTAACAAAGCATTCTTCACCGTTAGATGAAAACCTGATTAGATACAAGCTAATATCTCTCAACCGTTAGATCGAAAACTTAGCTTGCCATACACACATGTACTTGACGATTTTGGGTTTGTGTAACCGTACCCAAACGTGTACAATAGTTGGTTTAATATTAGTCAACCAAATGGTTAGCCAAATGATAACTTTCATATCAACCATATTCTTCTTCACCATAACTAGTCCAAATGAACTAGTTAGAGAGTTTTTCAATTGCTATGAGATCTTATGTACTACACAAGACACAATTGAAGCAAAAACGATGTGATTCACTCGAATCGATATATGAATATAAAGCCACGGTTTGCAATAGCATTTCTTAGATAATTTAAATAAGTTAACGAACATCATTTTTAGACATAACCACCCAAGTTCGCGGACTGGGTTCGCGGACTTAAGTAACCGGTTGGATTTCACAAACTCCAGCAGAAATTTTCGGGTTCGAGAACTTCCGTCAATTCGAGGATCGAGTTCGCAGATCTTCAAACCGAGCTCTAACTCCAGCAGAAATTTCGGGTTCCAGAACTACGACGTTCATGATTGGGTTGATTGCTCAAGTTCCGGTTTTCACTTGATCAACAAAGTTTACAAACTTCGGTTCAAGTGCTAATGACTTATACATATATGTGTTACCACAACAATGTTTATATCTCCTAGTGGTTATATTGTCTAAACTCTCATTTCAATCATTGAAACATTCTCAGAGGACGTCATATAGTAGTTATTCACAAACTAGTTTTCGTCAGAGCAATTTCCAAAGTGATTGAAACATAACATGACTTTCGTCACTAGGCAAAGATGAACTTGGCTAAAGCGAAAGTTTTACCAACACACATTTCGAGAAATAGATAAGCGAGATATACTCAACTCGAAATGTCACATGTGTATATCTTTAGTCTATATAGTAAAATGACTTTTGTCTCAAGATCGTAGATATACTTTTGAGTGATAGATAAGTTCAAGTCTCCACATACCTTTTAGTCGACGAAGATCCACTAGTTCCTTGAGTAGTCCTTCGTTTTGTATGATGATTGCCATGGAGTTCTTGAGCTCAACTACACTTTCTATCCTAGTCCGAGACCTTAGCTATAGTAGACTATAAATCAATACTTTATAGTTTTGATCACTAACATTGACAAACATGCTTGATATAGCAACGCATGCGAGTTCGACCGAGCAATGCTCTAACACTGTATATAAAGGGAAATAACGTAATTTACGATGCAACAACCGTCCATATCTCTCATTTACATGTCACGATACGTGTCAACCCACATCAACGACGATGCACGAAAGGCGGTGCTCCTGTACCTCCAAAGGGGAAGGCATGCTTGAAATGAGCCCTATGGACTCAGGAATTAAGGACCAAGACCAGCATGGCAACATCCACGAGAAAAAAGGTACGAGGATCAATAAGGGAGAAAAGTATGGCAACAAGTAATTAATAATGCAAACGACGAAGAAAGTCCACAAGAGGCAGACAACCCCCCCACCACCACAAAGCAGATACAAAGAAAGAAAGAAAAATATAAACAACAAGGTAAGATGTCCCGAAGAAACACGCAACCTAGTCGACTATCAACGCACGATAGAAAGTAATGTCCATGTCCACGGCTTCCGCCATCATATGCCCTTCGTCACACTGAATGTTTGCTTGAGATAATTTCCAGTTGCCTCGTTTATCAATCGATGAATATATTGCATAACTTTACCCTTGCCTCCTGCGCTACGAGCGAGTGCGAGAGTACCTTCATGCTCATCACATTCTCTACGAGCCTTGTCTTGACGAATCCTCCTGAGAACCCATGGTACCTCCACCTCCGCTCTTAGCACCAACAAGTATGCAAGTTCATCCTTGGGGTAAGACAAACTTATAAGCGCCAAAATGGCCGCTAGAGATAGAGCATATCCAGGAATCCGCGGGGTCATCTGACCATAGGTACGTGAACGATAATTGGTGATGACACGCTCTATAGTCACTGTCGTCTCCGAGGACTCCATAAGAAGAGAATTAACGACATATCGAGCAGTAACATCATCGTCTAAAGCGTGTTGGACCGCGGATGTCACATGCCCAAAGGGATCGGCTCTTTGAGCAACTTGATATGTATCATGACATTCCGTGAACTGAGCATGCATGTAATCCCTATTTTCCAACCTATGCTCATGAAATTCCTCAACCTGCGCTTTTACTAACAACAGGCGCGCCAATTCCTTTTCCTTGAACATTGAAACCAACACAGGGATAGGTGCCAAGGTTAAGACGTATCCATGAAGGTAATGATCTATCTGAGCAAAGTATCCGACGAAAAGAGACAGAAATAGAAATAAAGAACTTGGGGCCGAGGATCAGACTGAGAGTACGGTATTATTATATAAGGAAGACACGGTCATAAATGACGTAGTAACCGCCCCGTTTTTAGCGACACGTGTTAATCGAAAATGTAAAGTAGCTTGACTACTGGGTGATTTAACAATTGACCCAATAGTCAGGGGACTAATGTTGATACATGAAAAAACGATACCCTTATCGGTTCTGGGATGCCTCTAAGAAGGGGGGTAAGCCTGGTATGATATGTGGAGACTTGGGGACTAGGACTAAGTCTAATGAGAAAATGTCCATGAGATGGGAGGGACAAAGGAGGAATTAAGGGATAAGAAAGGGATTATATTAACGAATGGCATCAAAGGTAATTAAAGAGATTTAGGACATGTGTCATGATGTCATAAAAAGGGGACTTTTGGGAAAGTTTATATAAAGAAGGACAAGGTACAATGGAAAGGCAACTCTCTCTCACTATTCCTAGAAAGCTGAGGTCACTTAGTGTAGCTAGGACTGGTAGAACCAAAACCAAAATCACCCCTCAACAAATATCTTTAGAGAATTAAAATTAGTAATATGCATTTACTAATTGGAGATTTTCTATTGAGAGATTTCAGAAATTTTGGACAAGCATTTATTGGAATTAGGAAAAACCGATTTTGGCATTCATTGCATATCTTGAGAATATTTTCAGTTTTGGAAATTCCTTGGTGTCCAAACATCCTTGGTCTATAAATACTTAAGTTTGTAAAAAGATGAGGGTACCCAAATATACCTCAATCTATAAAATTTACACCTATAAGTCCTTTCTCCGAAAGTGATTGTCTATGGACTGAGTCGAGACAATACAACAAATCGGTTCACACTTTGTGTGATCATCTATGGATACGAGATCGAGATAATACGACAACAAGATAACTTGCGTGATTGACTATGGATACAAGATCGAGATAATACAACAACGAAGTATGTTTACTTGATAAATGGTTCGGACTTAACCAAACACAATCGGATTACTATCAAGTAAATAGAAATTAACGTTTGTGTATTTTACTTCTAATTATAATAAAATAATTATAATTGCAGAAATATAAAAGTAAAAGACACAGCAAGATTTTGTTAACGAGGAAACAACAAATGCAGAAAACCCCCGGGACCTAGTACAGAATTGAATACTCTCAGGATTAAACCGATATACAAAATCAAACCAACTTCGTATAGTTGATACCAAGAAACTAAACCTATAGTTCACCTAGTTCCGTCTGTATTCCCACACCTCCGACCTGTAATAAGTCACGTACTTGGAACAATTCCTTTGGTTCGTATTCCAAACAAGGAACAAAAAAATTGTTTGGTATCAACTCTTTTCAACCAAGTGATGTGAGTTCGACAAAAGTCTCTTCTGTTTATCTCAATAAACTTATTTGTCAGGTTCTTAGATCTATCTTATTATCAACTACCAAAGTAATTGTTAAGATTTTTCAATCAATACTTTTAATCACAAAGAATTGTATTGATGCCGATCTATACAACTAATCTATCTAATATATCACAAGGATAAACCGATTATAGTTGGATCCTCTTTTACCAAAACAAGTATTGTGCACACCAAAGATTATGAACCCAAATCATAAATCTTCAAAGTCTTTTTTGTCTTTGAATCTTCTTAGATATTCAATAAACACCTGCACACAACAACTTAAATCTCTTGTGATCAATCACATACAAAACAGAATCTGTTAACAATGGATTATCACAAGACGCCGTTAGATCTACAAACAGTCTAAAGATCCCCGTCGAAACTTCGATCTAGTTTGAGTGAATCTTATATCAGAAGAGAAGATTCTCAAGCATAAAAAAACTAGGTGCAATTAAAGTTTAACCACTGTTAGTCTATCAAATCAATCGAAAACAAAAGACAAACCGCAATTGTCTAGTTTCCCACCAACGGTACTAATAGAGCTTCTCAATCCCAAAGAAGTCTTTAAACTGAGCGTTCGTAAGAGATTTCACCTAATTAGGTTACTCTCCTCTCCAAATAGGCGGCTTCACCAGTCTCAGCACAATTGAGATAGTTTTGCTTTCATGAGGATTAGTTTGCTCGAAATTCAAACTTCAAGTATTTATAGACCAAGGAATTTTGGACACCAAGGAATTTCCAAAACCGAAAATATTCTCAAGATATGCAATATATTCCAAATTCGGTTTCCATAATTCCTGGAAATGCTTTGTCCAAATATTGACCCAAAATCTCTTAGAAAATCTCCAACTAGTAAATGCACATTACTAATTTTCATTATCCATATATAAAATTAAAAAACTTAAATAAAAGATTCTTAACTTATTTTTTCGATCCGGGATTTTCTTCCTTTAGCTATTAAGGAATAACTTTGAACAATTAAAGATAAGTGTTACTACACATGTTCAAAGTATGTCGACATCTTTACTTAGTAAGTCTTCTTTCATACTTACCATCTTGAAACCAATTTGCCACACTTCCAAACAAGTTTAGAATTGGTTCATCTGACTTTCAAGAATTATATGATTGATCAAGAACACTCAATCACCAAACATGGGTTTCACGGTTTTACCAAAACAAGTTTCGGTTCTACCTCCATGTGAGTACTTTGCATAGTCACGTTAGTTACCAAAATTCGGTTGACTAGGTACTAGGATCGGTTCCCCACATATATATGGTATCTAACTTGTACGTTTTGCACATGTCCATAGGATCGGTTCATATTTTCCTAAAAATGTGTTGCACATGTCCATAGGATCGGTTCCTTTTTCTTCTAAAACTTGATGCACTCATACAAGGATCGATTCCTCTTTGTGATAGGTTGCACCTCTTACTAGGATCGGTTCCCCTTTACCCAGATTTGGTCATACCAATAACACAAAATCGATCATACAATCTCAGGTGATTACTTAAGATCATATTCACTAATAAAAGTTATACCAATACAAAAGTCAGGCCTTTGTGAATAGTTTTACCAAGAACATAAACAAGTCATGAGCGGTTATACTAATCACACATATTGGTAGTTCAAAAGATATGCAATGAATAAAAATACCAATAATGGCTAGCGATTTCCTTTTCGATTCACAAAACAAGTTCATGAATTTACTTCCTTAAAACACATGTAAAACATTGTTTCCTAAGATGAAATCCTCACCTCATACCCATACATAATCATAATAGCATTCGAACGATTATGTTGATGTCTTATATACAAAGTTTAATGGTAAGCAATAAACCTCGTATTGTATTCCTTAATACTATATCTATCTAAAGTGCAATCATGCTTCGCAGTTTTGTTTTCAATATGCACGAATTGAAAGATACGTTAGGGAATAAAACAGTTCAAGTCAAATATCACTAACCTCAAGTGGAATGATGATGTTTTCGTTATAGCTCCTTACTTCTTCACTTCTTTAAGTCTTCGCAATACTTATAATGTTACATATCCTGATACTTTTAAGCTAACCTATATGAAGTTGACTCTAGTATATAATCAAGCAAATCTGTAAATGAGTTTTGATTCACTAAAATATGACAACCAAACTTGACATACCAATGCTTGGTGGGTTCAACCAAGCAATGCTCTAATAATTTTCATTTTTAGCAAACTATTCTAAGAGCCAGGAAAACTCCATTCTCGTTGTTTCAGGTGGAGCCGTTTAATCAGAGAATAAAGTATCATAATTAGGTGATATCTCTTATGACCGCTCGTTTGAAGACTTTTGTGGGATCAAGAAGCTCGACGAGTACCATTGGTGGGAAACTAGATAATTGCAGTGTTATTAGTTTTCGATTGGTTTGATTGAATAACGGTTGTTAAAACTTTGATTGCACTTAGTTTGTTTATTCTTGAGAATCTTCTCTTTTGATATAAGATTCACTTAAACTAGATCGAAGTACCGACAAGATATTTAGAACTGTTTGTGGATCCAAAGATATCTTGTGATAATACATTGTTAACAGACTTCGTTCTGTGTGTGATTGATCACAAGAGATTCAAGTGGTGTTGTGCAGGTTTTTATTAAAGATTAAAGAAGATTTGAAGACGAAGATGATTTCTTATTTAGTTCTCATATCTTTGTGTGTGCACAAACCTTGATCGTTTGGGATCCAACTAGAATTAAATTTATTCGATTGATTAGTTTCATGAGATCGACATTCTCAATATATCTCTTTAAGATTTATTTTGATTGAGTGTGAATTTAACTTAACTACTTTTGTAGTTATTTGATAGATTGATCTAACCATGCAAAGGAGTTTATTAGATTAAACGGAAGAGCCCTTGCATATGACTTGAGATATCTATATCTTGAAAGAATCAATAGAGTTATTACCAAACAAATTTGTTATTCCTTTACTGTTTGGAATACGATCCAAAGGAATTATACCAGTACGTGACCTTCGAAATCGGAAGTGCATGGATACTGGGAAAACTAAATAGGGCATGGTTTCGGTTTTTCGCCGAAATAGGACCGAACCAGACCGATTAAGAAGAAACCGAACCAAACTATTTACTAATGGATTGGATATGGTAAAAAAAATATTAAAAACCGACATTACTGGTTCGGTTTTGGTTTGACCCCAAAACCAAATCAAAAACCAATGGAAACCGGTTATGTTCAACCGTTAGATTAAAACCTAAGATTTAATCTACACCCTTTGTTTTTCTTAACCCTAGTACTATATATCATCGACCAATTTATTAACCTCGCTTCATTTTTTATTTTATTTTCTTCGCCTCCTTTTTCGGTTATGAATTTGGAATTTGGAACATGCAGAACTTGGAGTTTATGTTTAAGTTTTTTGAATTTGTAATGTTTATGTTTTGAACTGTGCTTCTAAACTTGAAATATGAACTATGCTTGTGTTAATTACATTCTGCAGGTAAGTTAAAATTCTATTGTGATTTTTTTTATTTTTTTAAGATTTGAATTTTCACTTTGAGAAAACTGACATACAATCGGTTTTCCATTAACCTAATGGAACAAACCGAAACCGGCTAAAACCATTAAGAAACCGAACCAATGGTTAATGGTTCGGTGATGGTAATATTTTTTAGAAATCGATATTATTGGTATTGGTTTGGTTTGGTTGGAAACCAAGACGAAACTGACCATGAACACCCTTAAAACTAAGTGAACTAGGGGTAGTTGCTTGGTTTCAACTATACGAAGTTGGTGTGTATTTTGTATAACGACTTAATTCTGAGGGTATTCAATTCTGGACTAGGCCCCGGGATTTTTATGCACTTGCAGTTTTCCTCGTTAACAAAATCTTGTTGTGTGATTTACTTTTGTTTTCCGCAATTATATTTGTTTATATAATTTAAAGTAAATTACACTAACATTAACTCTGATATGCTTGATAGTGATCCCATAGAGTTTGGTTAAGTCCGAACCTATTATCAAGTACCACACTTAGGTATTCGTATTGTCTCGATCTCGTATCCATAGACGATCACACAAAGTGTGAATACTGATTTGTTGTATTGTCTCGACTCTGTCTATAGAAGATCACTTTCGGTAATATGACTTATTGGTTGAAAAAAAAAGATTGTGGTGTATTTGGGTACCCTCGTCTTTTCAAGTTCGCAAACCATATATATATGAGTTTTGAAAATACATGAAGGTTAATGAACCAGTTCGCAAACTTTGAGTTCAATTAGGAACAGTTCACAAACCGTTGTGAATTAAATTCTTGAAGTTAGTATTATAGGCTAGCAGTTGGTGAACCCATTTCATGAACCATGGTCAACTGAGTTTGGTAGTCTTATAGGGTTGGCGAACCCGGTTCACGAACTGTTGCACACTGACTCGTGAACAAGCCTAACGGTGCACGAACCCTTGTACCAACTGTCCTAGTAGATTTTAGCAGATGCTCAAATACTTATTTTTTAAAATATGTTTAACATTGCTAGAACTTTCTCAAACACTTCTAAGACTTCATTGATCACTCAAACACTTAGGTGTGTGCATCATGATTAAATTCTTAGGTGTTTAAATGAACATCAAATTGCTTTTAGTTCTTTGTCATATTTGCCAAACCGAACAATTATTATACCCAGTTCCCAGTATATATTCTTCTATTATATTTTCAAGACTTAAAAGTTGTTAGAGCACTGCTCGGTCGAACTCGCAAGCGTTGCTATGTCAATCTTGTTTGTCAAGTTTAGTTGCCAAGACTATAAATCTTGATTTCTAATCTACTTGTAGGTAGGATAGTAAGTGTAGTTGAGCTCTAGACTCCACGACTTTCATCAGTCAAAGACGAATAACTACTCAAAGAACTTGTGGAACTTCATTGACAAAAAGTTATGTGGAGACTTGAACTTATCTATCACTCAAAAGTCTATCTATTTTATCTCCTATCTTGACACAAAAGTCGTATTGCTATATAGACTTCAATTATACATATTTGCTATTTCGAGCCGAGTTTATCTCACTTATCTATTTCTCGAAATATGTGTTGGTAAGATTTCTCTTTGGCCAAGTTCATCTTTACTCGTGATGAAAGTCATGTTGAATATTTCAATAACTTGAAAATCGCTTTGATGAAAAATAGTTTGTGAATAACAACTATATAACATCCTCTAAGAAAGTTTCAATGATTGAAATGAGAGTTTAGAACAGGTAACCATATTTGGATATAAACATGGTGTGTTCTCACATTTGTGTAAAATTCAAAACCGGGAACCCAAAGTATGCGTAGCCGTAGGCGTACTGGTGGTTGTTGAAAATACGGGTAAGTATGCTTACCCGTACGCATACTGGTGGAAAGTTCACGTCCGTGAATTTATTCTAGAGTTTGAAAGTGAAAAACAAACTCAATCTGGTTACTTAAGTGCGCGTACCCGTATGCATACTTAAGTGGGTTACTTTCTAAAATCGGTTTGTTCACGAACTAAAACATTTATATATCAAGGAATGCAATCTTTGTAAACCGTGGATATAATGTTCATGAATCGATTCGAGTGAATCAAAACCAATTTTTCTTCGATTGTGTCTTGTATACTTTTATAAGATCTAAGAAATTGAACAACTCTCTAACTAGTTCATTTGAACTAGTTATGGTGAAGATAAATAAGGTTGATATGAAAGTGTTCATATGGCTAACCATTGGTTAACTATTGTTGAACCAACTAAGTGTACACATTTAGGTACATTTACTCAAACCTAAATAAAGTTATATTTCATTTGTGTATAACAAGCTAAGTTCGATCTAATTGTTTAAAGATATTAGCTTGAATCTAATCAGGTTTTCATCTAATGGTGAATATTGAATGCTTTGTTGCCAAGGTAACTTAGATTGCAAACCCTGATTTGGAGACTATATAAAGGAGAACTTTAGCAAGTGGGAAACCTAATCCCCGCACCTCTTGTATGATACTAGTTGTATAAGCTAGAGTCAAGTCTCCTTTAACCTTAGGTTTCTCACGAGACCCTGTAAGTTAATGACTTAAAGACTTTATTGGGATTGTGAAGCCAGACCCAACTATTTTATCTGTAGTTGCGTGATCTGATCTTGTCGTTTCTATCTTGATCGAGTATAATTGTAAGATTGGTTTGAGATTTATATCTCCGATAGGCAAGATATAAAAGTAGTCACAAACACCTTCGTCTCATTTTTTGTGATTCTACAATATCTTGTTTCGCTAGTCGATTAAGATTATTGTGAGGTGATTGATATTTCTTGGCTGTTCTTCTAGAATATAAGTCCATTATATCAATTGGTTCATGTTCACCTTGATTTATCAAAAGACGAGACAAAACTCATAGGTATTTATGTGGGAGGAAGATTTATCTATTCAAATAGATTTTTCTGTGTGATACAGATTTGTTTATCAAGTCTTCGACTTTGGGTCGTAGAAACTCTTAGTTTTGGGTGAGATCATCTAAGGGAATCAAGTGCGTAGTATCCTGCTGGGATCAAAGATGTAAGGAGCGCAACTGTACCTTGAATCAGTGTGGATTGATTAAGGTTCAACTATAGTCCAGACCGAAGTTAGTTTGTAGTAGGCTAGTGTATGTAGCGGCTTAATACAGTGCGGTGTTCAATCTGGACTAGGTCCCGAGTTTTTTCTGCATTTGCGGTTTCCTTGTTAACAAAACTTATGGTATCTGTGTTATTTCTTTTCCACATTATATTTTGTTATATAATTAAAATATCACAAGTTGTACGTTGAATCGATTAATTGGTAAATCCAACCTTTAATTGTTGATTGAAATTGATTGATCCTTGAACATTGGTCTTTGGTACCGTTCAAGTAATCTCTCTTATATTCAATCGGGCTCGCAAATTATTATTTGTTTGATTGCGGATTGAATTGAGAGATTGAGATATAAACTCTTTGTTATACTTTTTATAAGATTGAGTCTAGCTGTCTAGGTTATTCTCTTGTAAGTATATTGGAGTTAGTCCATATAAATTATTAAGCGAAATATTGGGTGAGGTTGTTAGACCACCGCTTTTAAAAAAGTGTTTGCTTGATAAGTTATCTTATCTAGAATTCTAAGCAACCCATGGTCTTTGAAAACTATAAATAGAGATGCTCTTTTAACTGGGAAAATCAATCCCTGACAGTTTGTCCTAGTTGATTTTAAAGTCGTCCTCTATACACATAGGTTTCCTCTGAGAAACATAATTAGGTACACAATTAAAAGACTTCGCTTGGGGGATTCATGAAGTCAAGTCCGACTATCTTTACCTTGATGGTCGGTGTATCCCGATATTGCTTTCATGTTATCGAGGTTTTCGTAACCTCTTTCAGGCATGATAGATAGTAATCTCAAATTTCTCTTCGTCTAAGACTTTGTGATCGTTTCCGCAAGATAGATATATGAAAACTGATCTTAATTGATCTTTTTAAGATTGTCTTGAGAGGTGATTAAGAATATAGGTTGCTCTTTAGGAGTCGTAAGTTCCGGATTTGTGAAGTTTTATAGCTTTGTCTATTGCAAACAAACTTCCTCACCTTGATCTTAAATCTACATGAAAATCAAACAGGCTTATCTGTTAGAGGCATATTGGTATCAAAAGTTTTCACTTCGGCTGAAGAAACTCTTAGGCTGTAAAGGACGTCATTTAAGGGAATCAATTGCGTGGAGCCTTGCAAGGTTCATGAGATGTAAGGAACACGACTATAATTGAATTTCTTGGATGGTGGATTCGGTCTCAACTACATTACAGTCCTTAAGTATGATAGTAGTATAGTATCTGTAGTGGCTTAATATAGTTTGGTGTTCAAATCTTGACGAGGTCTCGGGGTTTTTCTGCAGTTGCAGTTTCCTTGTTAACAAAACTTTTCGTGTCTTTTGTTTTACCTTTTATGCATTATATTGTTTATCTTTATAATTGGATTTTCACAAGTTGTACGTACTCAATCTTAGTAGATAAGTCCATCTAATTGTGATCGATTATGAGACTTGTTTCTTGTAGAATTCGTATCTTGAAAGATAGATAAGAAGTTTAATTACTTGGAAGAATTTCGATTGGATTATTTGGATACGACTATATTTATCTTGGATATTGATATTTAGACTCTTTTCTATATACATAATGTTTAAGAAGTGGTTTGAGATATAAATTATATATACATATTGTCAAGGATCATTCAGTTGGTATACTTGCAATTGTATTAGGTATTGTCCATATAGGTTGCCGAACGAAAAAGTTGGTGGTATACTTGGTACCCCTGCATTTTCACACTCCAATTCTCCATAGATTTTAAAGAGTTAAGAATTTCCTTTGCATATGGTATCCTACATAGATTAATGTTTCCTTCATCTGAAACAATGGTTGGAAGAACCATGTAGAGAATCTCATCCAACATAGTATTTGTGGTAGTACTAATATTCCAGAAGTGTGAAGAAAGATGAGCAGCTATATCTTCTCTGCTTTGAATCCAATTACCATTTTGGTCTTGTATAAAGTCTATGTTAATACTAGACTTCTTCCGATGGATTCTTGCATGAAAATACTCAGTGTTGTTATCATTTTCCTTGAAGAAAGTATCCCTAGACTTTTGCTGGTAGAAGTCTGTCTTCCTTTTATGCTACTTGATGAGATCATCATTAACTAGAATAATCTGATTATGAACTTCAGAATTGGGAGGTTCATTCTGTTGAGCTTCAATCTGATGTTATAAATTATCAACCTGAGGATTGATTTTATGTTGGAACTGTAACAATAAAATACTCAAAGAATGATGTTAGAAACAAATTTCTGAAAAAGCTTAAATAAACACTTAATGGGAAACAACAAACATATGACAGAGTCACGTGTTCAACACGTTGTCCTTAACATGATAGTTCACCGGTATGCCTCAAAATGAGTGATGCCTATACCCCGTGGTGAAGTCATATCCAGATAAAACTTCCTGTTGCAAATACTATAAGCACTATAATACTTTCCCACTCTTACGAACTTAACAACAATGGCACGGAATGTCAAAACCACACAGAGGGAGAAAGACAAAAAGAAGAAGGAGAGTTTTATTCTTCTGGACACATTTTTTTGAATTAATAATTTGAGTTCTATTTTTTTAGAAAAGGCAGAGAGGTGCAATAATGATAATTGATTCTCAAATCAATTCCCTGCATGAAGCTAGGAATTAAAAAATAAAAACGGAAATAAAACAACCAATTCAATTTAGTCTTTAAATCAAATAAAGTTCTAAAACAGAAAGAATATTTAAATCAATTAAATCCATCATTACTGCATAAGAGTTTTTGGTAAGTAAAATATATTACCCTGGTCAGACGACCCCCACATTAAGACAAAATTTAATTTGAGTTTAAATTCGTTTAGGAAATAATTCAAAAGTATTTTTGTCAAAAAGATATGTCTTGTTTGACCAACATGCCCGAGAGCCCTATGTCCACGACCTAGTGAAAACAAATATATTTTGTCTCACCCGTTCCACCCACATTGTTTTACTAACTATCCATAATGGATTAGTTAAATAGTGGAACCCCTCTTTAGTTATACCCTTTGTGGGACTAAAGGTCATATTTCATTCACTCACAAGAAAATGAGAAAGTACACTTAGAGACTTAAAGGTCCTAAGTTCCATTCTCACCAAGACTATAAGACCAACAATAAAACTCATTTTCTCCAACAATCCCCCACATGAATGAAATACCGATAAAAAAATCAGAAAACGTAAAGCGAGAAATACCACTTAGGCAAGAGGTGTCCAAGTGAACCTTTGCTTAGTGAGAAATTGCCGGAACTACTTGATGGACAGTGAACGCGATGTCTTGAACTGCCATCGTTTGGTGTAATCCGCGATAATAACCACCCGTGATATCTCTCTAGGTGCTATCAAGTTCGTGCCGTTGTGCCCTTTTTGGCCCTGGAAAAATCCTGTTTCTTAAAATGCTCTAGAGAATCATCTCTATTCTCATAGGAAGCGACCCACTTCCACATTCAGATAGGTGAGTTCCATCAAGAGTGTTTACTGCTACACCCCACTTCAATATTAAATTGAAACTATAGAACTCATTATCTTTCACATGCAGTCACACTATCACGTCTACACCATAGGGAAGGGGCGGAGAATGAAATTCTCTGATAGTGTTTACCTTGACCCGCCACAAATTAGTTGTCTCATTCAAAACCTTGATCTTGGGATCTCCAGTCAGCAAGGTTGAGTATCCTTCATGGAAAGTTTATTTAATGAGCCTAAGACCATCCCCCTCGATGCATTATTAACTATCTCTTTGGACAAAACTTTCGTCAAAGGTTGCGCGATATTCTCCTTGGACTTTATCCAATCAATGGAAATAACGCCAATTGAGATTAGTTATTTTTAGCTTTAGCTATTATAGCTTGGCTAACACAATGTATATATATAGCTGACACAGGCCTATGCCAGAGAGGAATGTCTTCTAAAAAGCATCTTAGGCACTCGGCCCCCTTTCGTGCTTTATCTAACGCAATACTCTCAGATTCCATAAAGAATTGAGTAAAATATGTCTGTTTGGAAATCTTCCTAAAACAAACCCTCATGCTAGAGTGAAAACATATCCACTCGTAGACTTAGACTCCTCTAAGTCAACTATCCAGTTTGCATCACAAAGTCCCTCAAGGACAACAAGATACCTTTCATAAATCAAACAAAAGGTAATAGAGTATTTTAGGTACCATAATACTCTACTAAGTATATCCCAATGCTCTTGCTCTGGAATACTAGTATATCTACTTAACTTACTCACAATATAGGCAATGTGTGGACTCTTATAGTTCATTAAATTCATCAGACATCCTATAACTCTTGAGTATTCAAGTTAAGAAACTCCATTACCCTTATTTTTCTCGAGTCTACAAGAAGAATCGTATGGAGTACAAGCAAGCTTACAATCAGACTGACTGTATCTCTTAAGCACAAATTCAACATAATGAGAATGACTAAGACTACAAACCGTTAGAATTTCTTCAAATTTTCATCCCTAAGATTACATCTGCGGGGCCTAAGTCTTTCATGTCAAAGTTCTCATTTATCATGCTCTTAGTGGAATTAATTACATCCATGTTTGTACCAAGTATATGCATATCATCAACATACAAGCATACAATCACACATGCATCATTCACAAGTTTAGTATAGACACACTTGTCAGATTCATTGGTTTTAAAACCACTAGAAAATATTACATGATCAAATTTTTCATGCCATTGTTTAGGTGCTTGTTTCAATCCATACAATTTTTTTTTCCAGTTTACAAACTTTGTTTTCACAACCTTTCACTACAAAGCCCTCAGGTTGATCCATGTAAATTTCTTCATCCAATTCACCATTTAGAAAAGTTTTCTTTACATACACTTGATGTATCTCTAGGTTATGAACAACAGCTATAGAAATTAACATCCTAATGGAAGTAATTCTCGTAACATGTGAATAAGAATCAAGGAAATTTACACCTTCTTTTAGTTTATAGCCTTTAGCTACTAACCTAGCCTTATATTTTTCCACAGTTCCATATACCTTATGTTTCCTCTTAAAGACTCGTTTATATTCTATGGTATTACTCCCTGGAGGTAAACTAGCAAGCTCCCAAGTCTGGTTCTGACGGACTGAGTCCATTTCACTGAATGAAGCTTCTTACCAGAATGGGGTTTCAGAAAATGTTATGGCTTCATTATGAGTCTGGAACTCATACTAAGCTAGGCATATTATGAAGTCAGGTCCATAAGAAGTCTTTGTTCTAATCTTTTTAATACTCCTAGGATCAACTCTACTCCATCTTCCTTTGAAGATAAATTCTGACTAGTTGAAAAGACATCTAGGGGATCAACAACACATCCTTAAGAAGAGACAGGTTTCAAAATAAACATGTTCAAAGAACTCAACATCCCTAGACTCCATAAAAGTATTCATACCAATGTCAGAATAATCAAAACTCACAACCAAAAAACTATATGCAGCAGGGTACTCAGTATACCTTATCTAAACACCCCCACACTTAGATGTATGCATAAGAAGGTTGTCTAACTTTCCATAATCATATGGAGTTTTATTTGATCCTTTAAAGGTTAATCTATTCAGGATATAGCAGTTTTAGATAACGACCCCCCCCCGCACTAGTCAACATGGAATATATCAACTCCTTAACGGTTCTTTATATTAAACTGTACCAATATACTATGGTGAATAAGAAGTGTGATCTTATGAATAATGCCATTTTAAAAGTAAATTCTCTTTAAGAATTTCATACTTGCTATCATGTCCATACCTATCCTTTTTAATGGTAACACTTGATTGGTTTTCAATTTTAACTTTATACATCTTATGGCTTCTAAGGCATCATCCTTATCCCTAAGCAAGTATATATGACAATACCACATATGGTCATCTACGTAAGCTACAAACCAAATTTTACCACCTTAGAAAGGATTAAAAACAAGTCAATTAGGTCTAACGGGATTAATTTTGCTAAAATATTTTAAAGCAAATTTGGATACTTCACAAGTTTCACTTTTGTGTTCAAAACCAAACTAAATTTGGGTTCATCTGCTACTCTAGCCAGTTCATGCATTGACTTATAAACTAACGGTTCTAAGTCTACCATGCAAACATTCAAAAACACACAAAAGAAAGCAAAAGAATCAACTATGTTTACTTCATCAGATTTTTCGTTAAGCTTATATAGACCCTAAGTCTTATAACTCTTACCTAGAAATTTAGTGCCCTTGGTTTCAACAATTTCTACAGATTTAATTAAAATTTTAAATCTTAAAAATCTACAACAGAACAAGAAACAAGATTCTTACATATGCCCGGAATATGGAGACTTCATCCAATGTGAGAGTCACTCGACATCCCCTATATCCTCTGATAGGAGGTGAACAAGTCTCTGTTAGTCTGTTTCAACAAACATGCTTAGTGGCTCGAGAGTCCACCCAAGTTTCTCACATTGGTTATTATAATAACTTCCGACATTATTACACTGAACTCGTTCTAGTTGTTTCAACTAAATTAGCATTAAATTTCTACTTATTAAGGTTTTTATGTTGTCTACAAATTATTGCCGAATAGCCATAAAATTTACAAACACAACAATCACCCTTAATTAAAGTAATGCTATATTTAGGTCCGCGAAACATACCTTTCTTACGAGAGCTATGTAGTGTTGCATTTGACGTTCTCACCTTTGTCATCTTTGGAAGATTTATTTTCAGCCACATGCGCCTATTAGCCATGTTCCTTGTAGATGGCACCTTTATTCACAAACCACAATTCCGAATCAGAAAATAAAATATGAATTTTGGAGATAACATCCAGATTTACAAATTTCGTTTGAACCACCATTTCAAAAAACTCATTGTTACCCCGTAAAAACTAATTTTGTCAACAACAAATTTCTGCTTGTCAGAATTTTTCAGGAACGTTTCTTTGTTTTGTAAAATATCGAAAAAAATACTTTTACAACTCCAAAAATTCTGAAATTTTACGTGGGTGACTATCAAGATGTCTACTACAATATTTCAAAATGGTTTATCAAAATTCCTTCTAGGTTAAGATATAAACTCGAAACTGTACAGCTGACCAAAAATTCGTTATTTTGGTTTTTCACTCCACAATTAACATTTTCGATTATTGCAAATATTAATGTCTTAAAATTTAGGGTGTAAAAATCAAAAACAAGGAACAATCAAATAAACAAAATTTATTGATACTTAGCTCCTTTGTAATGTAAGTGATCGATTTCACGAAATGGACGAGCTCCCCAGAAAATTATGCAGGCCTTTCAACATCGTTCTTACCCATTGTTACAGACATAAATGAGTATCGTGTTAAGATTGTTGGAACTGTAACAATAAAATACTCAAAGAATGATGTTAGAAACAAATTTCTGAAAAAGCTTTAATAAACACTTAATGGGAAACAACAAACAGATGACAGAGTCACGTGTTCAACATGTTGTCCTTAACACGATAGTTCACCGGTATGCCTCAAAATGAGTGATGCCTATACCCCGTGGTGAAGTCGTATCCAGGATAAAACTGCACGTTGCAAATACTATAAGCACTATAATACTTGCCCTTACGAACTCAACAGCAATGGCACGGAATGTCAAAACCACACAAAGGGAGAAAGGCAAAAAGAAGAAGGAGAGTTTTATTCTTCTGGACACACTTTTTTGAATTAATAATTCGAGTTCTATTTTTTTGGAAAAGGGAGAGAGGTGCAATAATGATAATTGATTCTCAAATCAATTCCCTGCATGAAGCTAGGAATTAAAAAATAAAAACGGAAATAAAACAACCAATTCAATTTAGTCTTTAAATCAAATAAAGTTCTAAAACGGAAAGAATATTTAAATCAATTAAATCCATCATTATTGCATAAGAGTTTTTGGTAAGTAAAATATATTACCCTGGTCAGACGACCCCCACATTAAGACAAAATTTAATTTGAGTTTAAATTCGTTTAGGAAATAATTCAAAAGTATTTTTGTCAAAAAGATATGTCTTGGTTGACCAACATGCCCGAGAGCCCTATGCCCACGACCTAGTGAAAACAAATATATTTTGTCTCACCCGTTCCACCCACATTGTTTTACTAACTATCCATAATGGATTAGTTAAATAGTGGAACCCCTCTTTAGTTATTTTGTCTCACCCGTTCCACCCACATTAGTTAATTTGAGTTTAAATTCGTTTAGGAAATAATTCAAAAGTATTTTTGTCAAAAAGATATGTCTTGGTTGACCAACATGCCCGAGAGCCCTATGCCCACGACCTAGTGAAAACAAATATATTTTGTCTCACCCGTTCCACCCACATTGTTTTACTAACTATCCATAATGGATTAGTTAAATAGTGGAACCCCTCTTTAGTTGTACCCTATGTGGGACTAAAGGTCATATTTCATTCACTCACAAGAAAATGAACAAGTACACTTAGAGACTTAAAGGTCCTAAGTTTCATTCCCACCAAGACTATAAGACCAACAATAAAACTCATTTTCTTCAACATTTTATACCAAAATGCTCTCTGTTCCAGTTTGAAAGTATTTATCTAATGGACTTTAATTTTTAAACAAATTGATAACTAGGTGAGCCAACAACAGAAATGTTCCAAAGTTTACCTACTTCATTAGCACAAGTATCATTGAGCCAAGTAAAGAAAAACTTAAAATGAGTCCATTGTTTATCTTCAGGGTAATCATTTATGAGCAAAATAGGAGAGTGGTCACTGCCTAAGTGATTAAGGTGCAACAACTTAGAATCAAGGTAATGGATACTCCACTCCCCATTTCATAGTGCCATATCAATTCAAGATCTTCTATTACTTGTTCCTAGATTATTACTTGACCAAGTATAATATAATCTTCACCTATACATCCCAGGTCATCTAGCCCTAATTATTTATTTAGTTGTTAATCCAACTATCACCGGACGAGCTAGTACTATTAGAAACATGAGTTAGATGAAAATATAAGTTGCATAGTAATAACCGTGGTTGAGATATGTTTTTACCTATAGCTTTGATGTCAGACCATTGCTCATTTTTCCTAGTATAACTATTACGACCATACATGCATGTTAACAAAAATTCCGGTATGCTAGGATCAAATTGGATTACAACATGGAAAATATTGTTTTTGGCATGCATAACATTATAAACCCATTTTTCCACAATAAAGCCAGGCCTCCAGATAAACCAACATAATCTATTTTGGCATGATTAGGAAACTAATAACGAGATATAAGTGGGAGAATTTTTTCTTTAACCAGTTTAGTTTCGCAAAGGAAAACTACATCAGGGTTATGGGTTCTAAACATAACAAATAAGTAATCTCTTGTTTCATTTGGATTTAAATCCTTAGACGTTCCATGATAATATTCTCATACTGAGGATAGGTAAGGCAACGACTATATCAGATAGTAATAAGCGTGAATTTTAGAGTATCTAGGAAAAGTAAAAGAAAAAACCGGAAAGATAATATGGCGATATAAAAAAGGAGTAACTTTGGAAATCAAGTATAGATAAATTACCAGATTTGCATTGTTCCCTTGCTGATGTGGAGAGTGCGTAAAAGTGTTATCTGATGCTTTTCCATCCCCATTCATTGGTGACGTTCTGAGTTAACTCCTTTTTTTGTTAAATTTTGGGTTTACATTTGACTCGCCTGAGTCAGATCTGTGACGTCGGATTCGAGGTCGTTCATGTATCTGACTTGGAGAATTTGATAGTGATGAGTTTTGATAAACTCGATTTGTTAATTTTTTTTTGAGTCAAAACTTAGATTCAGATGTAATGAATTAAAATAAGTCACATTCAATTAAAACATTTTTAATTCTCGCATGTGGCAACTTGGATAATGCCGGTGCATTTGGGCTTATAAAACTGACACTGAGAAATTTGGAGTTAAGATTTTATCAAATAAATTTGTGGAACTCATTCCTTAGGGTAACTCCAGACTCCAGTGGGCAAGGTTAATTTTGCTCATTTGTCCGTCCCACTGGACATAAAAGTAGAGGAATATGCGAGACTAATTCCAAACATTGATAATAACATTAATAAATAACATTAACGGGGGTTTACTCAATCAATATTTTTTGTGATTTCTAGAGACTTTAATAGATTTCTAAAGTATTGTGTTACTGGTTATATACTTTAGAAAACTCCTTGTAAATATATGTTACTCGTTATATACTTGTAAAATCTCTTTCAAAGTTTGTGTTACTCGTTATAAATGAGAAAATTTAAAGACTTTCTATACTTCCCAAATTTTAAGACTTTGAATGACATTTATGTGTACATTTGCCTTGGAGAAAGTCTTGCAAAATGTGAAAGATTTTGGAAGACTTCTACAAAAATTAAAAACTTAATTTATTAATATCTTTTATATATTTATTTTGATATTATTTTATTTTATTTCAAGTTGATGCAAGCTCTTGCACGTATACTCTAGACTATTTATGCAAGCTCTTGCACGTATATATATATATATATATTTTGTAAAGAGATATATACATATATGTATCATATGATACGATCAAACTATTTTTTATTTTGTTATTAGATGAAATGAAAACTTTCATTCATGGCTAAAGTGTCCCAAATTATGGTTAATTTAATTTGCAATTAGCGTTTTTCAAGAATTGTTTTGAGTAGATAAATTTTATAGAACTTTACAAATCTAGAGATTTGTAGATTCATCATGTTAAGCTGTTATACAATTCTCTAGAAATTTTGTTTTCACAACTTTTTAGAACTCTACAAATCTCTATAAGAGTTAGGCCAACTCTATAAAACTCTACAAGTATTTTTCCAACTCCGTAAAACTCTACATAAGTTGTCATTTTTCACGACTCTTTTTAAATCTATACAAATCTGCAAAAGTATTTATTGAGTAAACCCCCGTAATAATTAAGTCAATGAACGAGTTAAAAATGTGAGCTCATCTGGATTAAAAAACATATATCTAACGTTGTCTCCCAAAACCAACAAAAAAAAAAAGAGAGCAATTCTTCATGTTTGGACTCCAGAATTCCAGATACCAGTTCTTTCTGAAAGACAGACATTGATTCTTCTGAGATTATCTGTGGAGTGATCTTGATTTTGAATTGATTCTGTATTTGGTTCTTCTAGGGGCTCTATGTTTGGTAATAATGGGTTCTGAATAAAGATCAATCTCGTCTAATAATACAGCAGAAACTGCAGAAGCCCTGATAGAAGCGAAGTCAGTATGTTGATCAATAGGATAAGCAAATGCCAACCTTTCTAGCAATGTTTTTCCTCTACCACCAGGTGGGCCCGTATAGCAAGAGTTCCTATAATTCGAAAAACGAGGAAAATAAATTAGAATCGTAGAACAACAGCTGCTACAAAGTGAAGATTGACGATTAGAGATGATACAAGTTTGGCAGGGAAAATTAAATTTTACCTTCCGTGGAGCTATGCCGCAAGATAAAAACAATTCAGGACGCATTAATGGCAGCTCAATTGCCTGAAAGGTTTATGCACAAGAAAAATCAAAAGCAGTTTAGAAAACAATGAAGGATGTCCCAATGCCAAAATTATATGCAGACAATCTTGAATTTTTTTATCAAATACCCTACCTCCCTGAGCTCTTGAATTTGCTGCTTTAGACTAGTCGTATCCTCGGCAGAGTCGGGAACTTTCTCAGCTTTCACCACTTCACCCACATAGGATCCAGCTTCTTGGTGAAGCTGCAGTTCTTCCCCTTGCATACTCACTGCACATAACATAAAAAACCACTTACAAAAAACAAAAAACAAAAAAAAAAAAAGAACTAGAAAAACTATAAACCCATAGCACATCTGATATTAATATCTCAGATAACACGACTATCATCCCCAAAGTAGCACCTAGCAATTTAATGGCCTTTCAACACACACAGCAATTTGACTAGATGACCGCGCGGTCGGTGTGCGAGCATCAGGCCTCACTGCTGCAGCAATATCTCATGTTCTTAATTGCACAACAATTCTGCAGCTTCTCCATGAAGCTAATAGCCTTTCAAACACACATAGCAATGTAACACCATATACCATACCATAAGAGAACTAAGATGCAGTAAAGAATGCCAAATCTTTCAACTCTTCAATTGCGGAGAATTCTTAGCTCAACTAGAAACTAATCTTATAAATTTGCAAGCAGGTCTAGCAAAACCCAGAATCAAACATATCTATTTCCCCAAAAAAATCAAATTTCTAACCCTCAATTACCCTAAAAATTAAATCTTTCAACTAACTAAATAAGATCCATGATGAGAAATTTAGTCTTTTGAAGAAAACCCAATTTGAATTACGAAATCAGAGACACTAAGGTCCGAAAATCATCATCTTTGAACAAAAAACAAAAAGGGGAATAACAAGAAGCAAAACTATGTGCAAAAAAAGAACTAGATTGTTGAAAACGCACCTTCAGAGTTAAGATCATTCCTTGGAGCTTCTAACCAATTAAGGACATTAATTTTCTTTTGCTCCAAGGGTACTGGAACGTGAATGTTTTGTTCATAGTATCTCTTCAAACATTCAGCAAGACCTGCTCCTGTCTTACAATTGCATCTTTTTGTGTGGTTTCTGGTTGATATGTGTCAACTGCTATTGTCGCCATTGTTACTCAAAATCAATCCTCTGATTTCTCTCTGTATTGATTCTTTTTATAAGTTTTCTTTGTCTTTCTTGTTTTTAGATAGTAAGACTGTTTTCTTGTACAAGGGGAAATTGGAGCCTCCCACACAAGTTTTCTTGCCTTGGTTTTAGATAGTCACTGTAGCACGTGGGGAATAAAATAATACTACCCCGGGAAAAGTGATCTTTAAAAATTGAAGGTGACGAAAATTTCACTTTTCCTAAAATAAAGAGAAATAAAAATTGGCACAATGTCCTGATTCAACCTGATACGCCCATTGGCAGACGGACGGTTCCTTCTTGGAAAGTGTCAACTCGTATAGGCCTAGACGTCTGGTTTTCCAGAAAACATCTTAACTCTCACCTGTGGCAACTTGGATATTGCCGGTGCATTCCGGCTTATAACGTTGGAGTTCAGATGAACTTATGGAATTCATTCGTTCGCAATCAGCAATTTACAAAAGTAGAGGATATGCGAGACTAATTTCAAACATTATTGTCAGTAGGTCTTGTGCTCGAAAAGGACCATCTTAATGGCATGGATTGCACAAAATCCTTAACGGTCCTTGGTCACTATTATCCTTCCTGCCCACATAACCGCAACTAGCTATGGGATCACATAAGACGATCCGGACTTCTTCACTCTTCTTCTCCAACACAACATTGGTGGGCTACAAGTTCTTTATCAGAACCAGTGGATTGATGTCAAACCCATACCTGGAGCTGTAGTAGTGAACATTGATGATCTTATTCAGGTATGCATATATTTTGAAACATCAATACAAACCAAACATGTGCAATTCTTGGAAGTAAATATCGCACGCATATTCTTGGTATATGTATGCGTAGCTAATGAGCAATGCAAAGTTTAAGAATCAAGGACCAAGATATGCGAGACTAAAATCAAACATTTTGTGTAATAATAACACACTATTATAAATAAATAAGTCCATGAACGAGTTAAAATGTGAGCTCCTCTGGATTAAAAAACACGTATCCAACGTTGTCTTCAAAAAAAAAAAAAAAAAAAGTTCTGTTTGCTGTGGAGTGATCTTTTTGATTACACCAGTTCTTTTTGATTCTTCTTAGATTATCTGTGGAGTGATCTTGATTTTGAATTGATTCTGCATTTGGATCTTCTAGGGGCTTTATGTTTGGTAACAATGGATTCTGTACAATAACCATTTATCGGGCCTACTTGTGCTGTCCGACAACCAATTATCTGCTCCAATTCAGAATGTGCAGAAATCCTGATAAAAGCGCTGTCACTCTTTTGAGCAGTATGATGAGCAACTGCCCTTTCTAGCGCCCTTTTTCCTAGACCAGGTGGCCCATTTACCAAGACTCCCTGTAATTCGAAAAATAAATTAGAAACCGATGACAACAGCTGCTACAAAGTGAAGATCCATTTGGCAAGGTGAATTACCTTTGGTTCCTCAGCTTTCACGACTTCACCATATCCAGGTTCCTGGAGACGCTGCAGCTCTTCCCTAAGCTTCCTCACTGCACATAACATCATAAATCATTTGCTTCTGACATGATAATAACCCGACTAGCATTCCTAAAGGAATCACTCGACGATCACAATTATGTCCAAGAATTAAATAGAATTTTAACATAACTAGCAATCTCATGTTCGCATTGGTAGATTGTTCTAATAATATTGCATGATCATAACAGCCTTTCAAACTACATAGCAACATGAGATTAGGAGTCATAAATAATCAGAATTAAGTTGCAGGCATTAAAACGCACCTTTAGAGTTGAGATCATTCCTTTGCGCTTCTAACCGTTTTAGGGCATTAGTCATGAGTACTAGATCGCGAATGTGTTGTTCATAGAATCTCTTCGAACTTTCACCAAGACCTGCTCCCATCTTTTTCCAGAATGCATCTTTTTCTGTTGTTTCTGGTTGATATGTGTCAACTTCCATTGTCGCCATTGTTACCCAAAATCAACTTCTTCTAAGCTTTCTCCATTGATCTCTCTCTTTATTGATTCTTTTATAAGTTTTCTTTCTTGTTTTTTTTATAGAAGGTATCACTGTTTTCTTGTATAAGGTGAAATTCGAGTCTCCCACGTAAGTTTTCTTGTCTTGGTTTTTGATAGTTTAACACCCTTTCTTGTACGAGGGGACTTAAACAATACTACCCCGTTTCATTAAAAGTGATACTTTCAGTTTTTATTTTTGACTTAAATAGGCCATATTAAAAAGGTGAAACTTTCACTTTTCCTGAAACAGAAGGAGTACAAAATCCGTCTCAGTGTGTAGAAAATGCCTTCCAATTGAAGGTGTGGAGTCCTTCCACAAAGACCATACTATTGCATACAAAAATAATCTCCAAATATCCTGCAAGTTTGCTTGGTATATTTGGAACTTTTTCTTGAAAAGTTTACATCAGTTCAAGGAGAAAGTGATACGAAATTATTCATCGGACCATTACATCTGACATGAATTGCAGAATGAAAATGAGGGAAAGGGGAACAATACACAGATGAGTGACCAACAACTTGGGTGCAGCAGCTCCCACTCTGGAGATATAAAGAGGAAAAGGAGGTGGAGAAATGTTATTCAGACAAAAATGGAGGAGAGTTCTGAAGACTTCTGGAAAGGCGTACTACAACAATCAAGAATGGAGAGGCAATAAAATTCTGGATTGATGCTTGGAGAGCCAATTCAAGGCTAAAAAACTTGCAGTATGCTCACTCCACTCACTCCAAGTGGTTATGCACCAAATCTCAATCAACTCGGTGACTCTCTCAGCTGCACATTTGGCTCTAAAATTTTCAACTGAGGAATGCTACAAAGTTCAGTGCGGCAGTTCAAAATGCTGTCTTCCATCAATAGATAACTTAAAAGAGGAGAGGGTGCATGATTGCTAGTACTTCCTGTTGCTTCACAAGACCACATAATGTTTCATTGCCCACTTTCTGTCAGGTTATATCTCTAAATGGGTGCAACAAAGAAAATATCCGGCAACAGCTTTGGCCTGTACTGATTTTTGCTATATCTTTTGTGGTGAAAAAAACAGAAGTGTAATAGCTAAAAATGAAAACAGGGAAGTCAAATATGCCCATCCGGGCTCAGCTGCAAACAAACCTTTGGAGAGTTATTCTGGATTGTAGCTAAGTTGAAATTCTCATATTGGGGACTGTCTTAATATGATCATATAACTCATCTATGTACTCTGTTATCTCTTTTTAATAAAAATATCAACCTTTCTTGTGCAAACAAAAAAGCCAGTAAAATCATCAAAGACCAGAATACAGTTCATGTGCAAAACAAAATGTCAAGCATTAGTAGTTGCCTCTATTTTCTCTTCTGTTTTTTCATCTTTGGCGATTTCAACATGTTCCATCTTATCTGTGACCTCGTCAACTGACTTGTCCTTCCCACCCAAACCATTTGCAAGAGCGGAATCACTCTCTTCATGGGTCGAAGAGCCGGTATGCCATATTCTGATTGTCCCATCTTCAGATCCGGAGGCATATGATTCGCCTCCAGGGGCGAACCGCACACAATGCACAGGACCATGATGACCCTTGTTGCAAGCTACACCAAACAGTAAGAACATTAACAATCATAATTACATTCAGACAACAACTAAATTCTGATACACAGTTCAACCCAATAATTTGTGCAACAAGCAGTAAGCATGGAACAATAGTCTGTACTGAAATGAATGGGCTTGTTGCCCTTTCGGTGCAAGATTAGGACTAAAATATCTTCTTTTTCTATTTGGATTTTGAGATTTAGCAGGAACAGTCATATCTAATTTCTAATTGGCTTCTACTCCTGTTGTTTTCTTAATTCACTATATCTTTATGACGATCGAATATTCAATATTTACTCCAGATGACATACTGGAGCACTACAAGACGAGCATGAATACCAAAAGCATCAACAGCTTGCACCACAAAATGATAAAAAGCAGGTTTGAGGACGAGCATAAATAATGGCCAGATAGCTAATTAGATGGTAAAAAAAAAATACCAACAAAATTGCAGTGACTTCTAATGCATAAATTATAAAATACTGTACTACTCACCAATCTCCTGGCCTGTGTGGAAATCAAACAGTCGAATCCACATGTCTTCTCCGGCAGCAACAAACTTATTGCCATGCTTTGGTTCCAGTGAAGCCGATTCCACAGTGCATGACATGTCATAGCTCTTCACTAGTCCAAAACTAAAATGCAACAAGATGAAACAATTAAAAACCATGTGCGTATGATGTTTATAAGAGAAGGGACAATACTAGGTAACTTACTGATTTGCATCCCAGAATTTAACAGTGGAACCATCTGCGGTGGTAATATAACGACCATCCTGACTCACTTCAGTACTTGTCACAGGTGAACTAGTTTCTATTGTGTGCACGATCTTCCCACTCCTTACATCCCATAATCTGTACGATAAAACACAGCTTAGAATGGATAACTGATCCACAAACCAAATCTATGTAAATTCCTAAAAACATCTATCATATATTGGCAAGCATTAACGATAAAATTGAACACTTAAGCAGGTAAGAAGAAATATATAGAGATGCAATCTACGTAGCATCAACCATCTTATGTGTAAGGATTAACCCAGACAGGAGGGACAGAATAGTATACAGATCTGAGAGCTACACCTAATATCTGCCTATTAGCAAAATGCTGGAGACTCTTCAATAATCACCCAATTTAGTGTTACAACAATAACACAGATACAAAGATACCCCACTTCTTAGGAAACCCTTTTACAAGTACTTTCTATATGCTTATATTCCATGATTTGGATAAAATGAATTCCATGCTGTACAAAGGGACAGTAAACCAGACCAAATAATTATAAGCATGCAACTATTTACAAAAGGATGACAAAGACCTACCTCACGCCTCCAATATCAGAGCATGAACTTAATATTGTCTGATCACTATGAAGCCATGCTACTGTTCTAATTGACCCAGGAGATTTATCAACTTCTCTTGGTGATGCATCTGGACGATTCAAATCAAATATCCGAAGGATCTTCTCAAAACCTCCAGTAAATAGAAGATGTGTATCCTGAAGCAACAACAACTACATTAAACTAAAGCAATGTGAAAGCAAATATTCAACTACTATCAATGAATAAAAGTGATCTCTTAGAAAAAGTTGAGAACTGTATGATGAGACAAAACAGAAGAGGCACCATGTGCAACCCAAACTATCTATTAGTCTGTTACAAGAAAATAAATGTTCAAATTACCTCCGAAAAGGCACATGCTCGAACTATGTGTTTGTGATCAAAAGAGTGCAGTACATCACCAGTCAGAGCATCCCATATTTTCCTGCAAAGAAAAGTATAATGGTGTTCACAATAGCTTTTGTTCTACCTTTCTCGAAACGGTACAGGAATAAACAGCGGATTGTTCAAAAAGTACTAAAGATCGAGGCAAGTAGTCATGCTGCACAAAATAGTACAGATCTATTTGGTTCAGGTCTTTACAGTCCAAAAGATTCTGAAACCTAACAGTATATTTCTCATTCAATAATAAACCACCTACAGCCTTTTATTCAAGTACTTTTGCTAGACTATCTTGTATGTCTAACCTTTCCATTTCTATGTGACCAGATTGGCCCTTCTCTAGTTCACAGATTCATTATTCTTCAGTCTCCAAAATATTAATCTTCAGTCTCCAAAATATATCAATGCCACTTGGACTAGTTTCATTTCACTGTGAATGGCATGAATCAAGACGGGACTCTAGCCTGAGGTAGCTATGTACCAAATAATAGGTGATTACTCCAGTCCATAACATGCCAGGGGTAAGAAAATTAGGGAGCAAAGCAACATCCAGGATAAGTAAAATTGTTGGTGAGTTTTGTATAGTAATATTCATAACAATACCCATTACAGAACAGAAAGGCAGAGGCAGAAAAATGAAGAGTAAATAAGTTGTAAGAAACCCAGAACTTTGAGTCATGGTGACCTGAATGCTGTTATGTCTGACGGTCAATACAAAAGTTGGAATCAGTAAACCTATCAGCTTAATATATGGTTAATGCTCTTAAAGGTACAGAATACTGAATCAGGATCCAGTAAAGGAAATGAAATTGAATATCCATGGCTACCAATTTAAAAGATTCTAACAGAAGACGCATAAGAAACCAGGGGAAAGCAGACAACAAAGCTATTTCACAAACATAGTACAGTACTTACGCTGTAAAATCAGCTGAACCGGATGCAGCACGTAAAGCAGGCTTGTCCAAGCAGCAACTCCAAACTGCACCCTTGTGCCCTTCAAATGTACCAATCCAATCACCGGTTTCTCCATTTCTTAGCATGGGGGTAGAATCTGGGTCATTCACAATAACATTACTTTTCACTCAGCAACATACTAACAATATGAGATTTAGACATCATAATTTGCTGATGCTGAACCATAAAGGAAATTAGACAGGTCCTCAAAGAGCAAAGACATTTAATCTGAAAAACAGCCTAGACCTTGTTGGTGGCTTCAGCAAAAAAATAAATTACATTGCATTACATTACATACACAAGTGCTCAGATATTGAACTAAACCAACAGTCTAAATGCTTGCAACTTCATCAACAAACTAATCAAAGAGCTAAAACTAAAGCGCCATAAATTTAATAGAAAATGAAGACTCAGCAATTCGATGTGTCAATGATAAAGAATATGTAGCTTCGCTGACATGCAAAGTCAAAGTACTGTGTGGCCTTTTACATTAACAAATTTAGCAATGTCTTAACACCACATGCCATTTTAACGCATTATAACCATAACGTAAAAGTAAAACACTACCGAGTATACAAACCAGCCCCACACTTCAATTATGTCTCAAGAAATCACTGCCAAAGTTTCATTAGCTCTCTGCCTACAATATTCTTTTCCTCTATAATACGCTACGGAAAAAAGGATATGACCAAGAAGCTTACAAATTCATAGCATAGGGTCAAAGGCCCAAGATTCCAATAACAGAAACTAAAACAAATTACACCCACAATATCCAAAAGCAATTTCTTACTTTCCGCATAATTTCCAGAAACAAATAAATATTCAACACCCAATTAACAAATTCTTAAGATAATTCCAAACTAGTAATGTAAATCTGCAAACTGAAGGGGTGGTGGGGTTATCACATACCCTTGCTTGCACTGATGAGAAAATAACCATCTGGAGTAACAGGACTATAAGACAAATCAACAACTGGACGCGAATGTCCATGACAAACTAGAGGAACAGACACCTTCTTCTTCTCCATTAGAACACAACTAACACTAATCTTTTTTCACTAAAACAAACTAATTTTGCAGACCCAGTAATCCAAAAACCCAAACAAAGAAACCCTTTTTAATCACAAACACAAAAATCAAGTAGAATTTTTGTATACAAAACTTGGCGGTATTATAACACACAGGTGGAAAAAGAAACCCTAATTTTTTTTTTTCAGAATCACTAAATTCTCACCCCCTTAACCTCTCTTTCTCTTACTAAAAAGTAAAGATCTGATCTTTGAGATACAAAAAAATCTTCTTCTTCAAGGTAATTATTCGAATAAATTAAAAACAAAAAAGAAAAAAAATCTAAATCTGAATTTTTTAGACAGATACAGAGGCAAGGCGCAAGAAAAAACTGTGATAGCCAAATTTTGTTATATACACACTCAACTCGACTTTTTGATTTCCAATATTACCACTTGCACACTTTTGAGAGACACACATTCTCAACAGTTTGTACATGGACCAAGTTCCGCTAAGGCCGAATGTGCCCATGGTCAATTCACGGAAAACACTTAGTATGGAGTCCATGGACTGATTGGTTGCCAATTGGGTGTGACCCTGTAGATGGTGAAATTTGGATAAGGGGCAAAAGTGCCATTTTAATAAGAATATAGATAAAATTCAACTTTCGCGGGAGAGATTAAGTCCTTGGTCCTCAAGGCACTGATAGCTACGATTTATAGTATGCGTTCCCGCGAAACACTGCTGGTGGTGATGTCGTGACTCCTAGCGCACATCCTCGACGACCCCGGCAGACTTATGAACCAGAACATACACAATTCCAGCATGTCTTCGCGAGACGCATCAGATTGTGATGTCATGATTCCTGGTACACATCCTCGACGAGATATTGCTAGTCATGTAGGCTTTGTAGATGTGTAAAAACGTCCCCGACAGACTTATGCAGAAACATACATGTCTCCTGTAAGCATGACTCACCCTATTTAAGATCAAGGACGGATTCCCAGTACATCATCGCGAGATACACTGGCCATGTCTACTCTAGCCCCTGACTCGACTTACCGAGGCTTTGTACATCATCACGATATACACTGGTCATGTCTACTCTAGCCCCTGACTCGACTTACCGAGGCTTTCGAATGATTCCTAATACATATCCCTGCATACACTGGTTATTCTTCCCCCAGGCCCTTTCGACAGACTCCTAGAACATCCTTTCGAGATACACTGGTCTTGTCGACCCCATCATATGGACACAGTTGATTCCTAACACATCTCTGCAAGATACGTTGGTCAAAGACAAGTGAGCCAAAGTCTCGCAGAGACATTAATCAGGCACACAAAGCCCTTTCTCTCTCTTCAGGAAGAATCCCAGCTGACCACAGAGAGATTCAGATCCGTCAATAAAATCTTGGAGAGATTCACATCTTTGCTCAAAATCCTTGAGAGATTCACATCTCTTATCGAAATCCCTGAGAGATTCACATCTCTCCACAAAATCTCAAAGAGATTCACATCTCTTTTCACAAATCTCCGCAAAATCTCAGTGATATTCAAATCTTTCGGGAAATCTCAGACAGGGCTGAATATTCCCCATAATAGACACACGCCTTACCTCGGGTTCAAGCCTATTTCTCAGCCTCTCAAACACACTCACGTCTAGTAAATTGAGAATTAAGTATACATGTTTATCCAAAAACGTGGATAAGCTCTCTTGAGTTCTGCATGCTCAATAAAGGGACCCAAAAGCAATAATACGGTCTTCACATGACATATGTGACCGGCCATTATGAGAGGAAGATCAACCTTAGCTCCTATCACACTCTGCACACGATTCCTAAGGAATTACATGCCTTTTCACGTGACTCATCCTAGTCATTCTCACAAATGAGAGAATATATCTCTATATTGGCCAACTCGGCTAAAAAGAATATTTTTCTCTCTCTCAACACATTATCACAAAGGCTAACTCAGCTTCACACAAATGGAGGGATATCAATTAGGGTTTTGGTCTGGCAGTCCACGACACGTGTGAGAAATACCTGACATATTTATCACCGCATAAGAGAGTAAAGGCGGTGGAATAACGAGATAAACTCAACCTAGTTTATCTCTATATATTCTTGAAGAGACTGGAGAAGTGCTCTGCTCTGCACGGCACGACAATCAAGCCCTATCTTCGCCAACCTGAGATTAGAGAATTCATCTATAAATAGGTCATCCATTTCTCCAAGCTAACACATAACTTTCTCATAACCTCTCAAAGCAATTATTCTTCAAACCATATAATTCTCTGATCTCTCTCTTCATGTGCTTCCCTCCCTAAGACCATCCCTAAGACTCTTCCCTATGACTGAAGCAGCCTTTCAAAAACCAATGTGTGTAGTTTAGACGAAGACTGTTCGTGCTCAACCTACTGTAACTCTCTTTAAGAAACCATAGAATCCCACTTTAGCCTCTCACCGATTTTAGGTAACTACAGAACCAATTGGTGGACATGCACATCCACTGTTAGATTGGTCGATTGGGTCCCATTAGCAGATTAAAACCTCCACCCCCTGTTAATCATGTGGTGGAGGGGCAGGTCCACCAATTAGTGCACGCCACTTGGTCTATCCCTAGGAAAGTCGGTCAATTTACCGGTGTTGATTTTTTTCTCTTTTTTTTTCTTTCTTGGGGGGCCTTGAATAACTACAATCGGTAGAATTCGCATCAGAGGTCTAGCAAAACATGGATGTAGTTGTTCAAAAAGTAACCATTACATACAGATAGGGATAAACTTACTGCCAAACTAAAATACAAGTAAAGCGACATAAAAGAAAAGATTTTGTACATGCGCTCAGCCAAAGACCCTTAACTTGAAGGTTAAACGTCTTATTTATGGACTTCCTTCAAGTGATATAGTGTTACAACGCCATGCAACATAGGTGTTTACAAATGGCACTTCTCCAGTGCTAAGCTATCAGAGCCCTATATGCGGACACCTCATGTTAGTCGAGTCATAGTAAGTGGAGCCAATACTATTTATTTTTATACTTTCGGATGACTAAATGCCTAAGCTAGGTATTTGGTATCCATATTCTGCCAATTATTTTTTTTCCATTTTCACCATTTTGGCGATTTTATTGGGAAGAGACATTTGATTTTGACGTCTCGTTGATGGTTTTGTGCCTTCTTAAGGCTTTTATTATCTTCATAGCTCAGTCTTATCTCTTCAATGGTCTTCGCTATTCATTGCACTAATTCTAGATAACTTTGGTAGGGGTATTTTAAAATAGCAAAAATTTACCTATTTGGTGATTATCTTTCTTCCTTCTAACCTTCTGAGGTCTTTCTGATTATGTTTTGCCTGATCACTAATTGCTTTCTGATCCGGATCTAAGTTGTTTTTCTCATTCGATGGCCATCGTAAGTATATGTTTTGTCGTGTCATTCAACTTTAATCTTTTCCCTTTTTTTTGGAAGGGTTTCTTTTGATGAAAGCAAAATTTATTTTACAGATGAGATGGACGTGCAGGCATTCTACTAGTGTTGTTGGTAGAAAGAAATTTCCTTCACAGAGTTCATCCCGTCGTCTAGATGAACTTTTGCCATTTTAGGTATGTTCCGATTCTGCAATTTTTGAGATTCACTGGATGGCCAGGTGTGGTCCTTGCTTATTTTCGAGGTTTTGGGTCTTACACATCTTTATTATGAGATCCTCAACAATTTTAGACATAATCTGAATTCAACCGCAATAACGTCAGGCCAATTTCGTGGTGAAAACGCAGGGGTACCAATTACACACCCAACTTTTTTGTTCAGCAACTTGTATGGACAAAACCTAATACAATCGCAAGCATATAAAATGAATGATACTTGACAATATGTAAATAAATTGTATATCTCTAACCTTTATTCGATCATTATGTATATAGTGAACCTGATTATTTAGTAGAGTACTTGGACGATCTCAAAAATCAATCTAGTCGTATCAAAAAAATTCAATCGGAATTCTATCGAGTAATTAAACTTGTTATCTATCTTTCAAGATACGAATTCTACAAGAACCTAGTCTCGTAATTGATTCTAATAAAGTGAACGTATCTACTTAGATTGAATACGTATAAACCTGTATATATCCAATTATAAATATCAACAATATAATGCGAAAAAAGAAAAACACAAGACACCCGAAATTTTATTAACGAAGAAATTACAGTAACAAAAGAACTACGGGACTTCGTCCAGATTTGAACACCAAACAGTGTTAAGCCGCTATAGACACTAGCCTATTATCAGACTTAGGACTGGAATATAGTTGAGACCGAATGCACCCTCCAAGCGATTCAGTTACAGTCACGTTATTTACGTCTCTTAAACCTCACAAGGTTATACGCAATTGATTCCCTTAGCTAACTTCCTTTACAGCCTAAGAGTTGCTTTAACCTAAGGGAAGACTTTTAAAACCAATCTTCCTCTTACAGATAAACCTATTTGATTTCTATTTAGATTGAGGAATATGTTTACAATAGACAAAGATAGCAAACCTTACGAATTTCAAACTTACGGCTCCCGAAGAGCAGCCTAGATTCTTAACTACCACTCAAGAACAATCTTCAAAAGATTAATTAAGATCATTTTTCAGATATTTATCTTAAGGAATCACAAAGTCTGAGATAGAGAGAACTTTGCGATTACTATCTATCTCGCCTAAAAGAGATTACGAAAAATTCGATGGCAGAAAAGTAAGATCAGGATACACGAACTACCAAGGTAAAGATGGTCGGACCTGGATTCAAGAATCCTCGAAATGAAGTTTTTAGTCATAAACCTAATTTCTTACAGGAAACCTAAGTCTATAGAGGACGACTCCAAAATCAACTAGGACACACAAAGTGTCAGAGGTTGAATTTCCCATTTAAAATAGCATCTATATTTATGGATTTTAAAGGACCATGTATTTCTTAGAATCCAAGCTAAGATAACTTGAGAATCAAGCAAGCACTTTAGGTATTGTAAATACGATAGAAGAATATACACAAGGAACTGGTTCTGGAACCGTGTATGATGATTCTTCAGTTTGAAAAGTATGCCTAAGAACTAAAGCGATTCGATGTTCATTCAAACATCAAGGAATTTAATCATGATGCACATGCATAAGTGCTTGAGTGATCAATAAAGTCTTAGAAGTGTTTGAGAGAGTTTTAGGAATGATAAACATATTTAAAAAAACAAGTCTTTAAGCATATACTAAAATATTAAACTGGGATAGTTGGTATAACGGTTCATGAACCATTAGGCTTGTTCACGAGTCAGGGTGAAACGATTCATGAACCGGGTTCGTCAACCCTACTAGACTACCGAACTCATTTGACCACGATTCGCAAACCGCTAGCCTTTAAAACCAACTTTCAAATTTCAGTTCACACCGGTTCGTGAACATCCCCCAACTGAACTTGCGGTTTTCGAACTGGTTCGTCAACCCTCATGTATTTCCGAAACTTAAATATCTATGGTTTTCGAACTGGTTCGCCAACTTACCCTGAGTAAAAATATCAGTAAGTTCAATATTTCTCTCTTATGATGTTTGAAACGTTCTCGCATAATAAAATCATTTGCATGGGCAATTTTTGTTTGAACCACAAATTAATTCGCACAATAAATTGTTTAGAACTACTTTTGTTAAGGATAGTTGAACATCTTTGCTTAGAATTAAATTTCGAGATTCTTAACAAGGCAAGCTTGACTCGAAATTTCTTCTTTTCAAATTTACTAGAATTCAAACGACATCGTCTCAAAAAGATAAAATGGTAAGATAGTTTGTAAAATTGAATGGTTTAGTCTTCACATTCCTAATTAAGAAATTCTTCAAATGTGTTCGTCGATCTTCAGACTTCAAGGGTACCAAATTCTAACGTAGTCCGAGACTTGACTTAGTAGACTAGAAATCAAGATATAATTTTGATCATCTAACATTGACGATAAGCTTGAGATAGCAAAACTTGTGGGTTAAACCGAGTAATGCTCTAACACTTGCAGGTTCACCCATGCATCTATGTAATTTATAGGATATGTTTGTGCTCATTGTCTTGTTGTAACACAAATGCATGCGGTCTCCCGCAAATAGGATTGTACATGGCTCGGGTTTTGAACTGAAACCATGGTACTCGGTTTTTGGTTTCCAGAACCAAAACCGAGCCATTAACAATCGGTTTGGTTCTGAGATGAACCGACTCGATTTTTGTTTTATCCATTTTGTTATGGATAACTAAGTACTTTGTAAATTTCTTGAAATTGATGATTCAATTTTTTACAAAAATTTAGAATAATCCAGCATTAATATGAAAAAAATATTGACATATATGATTTTCTTATTGTATGAAATTGGATTAATAAGATGGGTATGTACAAAAAAAAAAAAAAAAAAGATACATTGAGGTGTTAACAAGAACTTGTGATTTGTATCTATATCTCTAGTTGTCTTTGTCCTATCGTTCCCTTTGTTCCTAGATATGTATCAACTATAATCTCTACATTTGTAGTTGTTCTTGATGGTATATCACCTCCAACAAATACAAACAAAATACCCAAATTTTTCTACTCTATTGATTTACCAACAACACATGCATATTGTGGTTGGATAGAAATGAAATTCAAATTAGAAAACATCTTTTTATGTTATGCTATCGTTATGTGGATCATATATTTCTACTTGCTCATGTTCAACGCCTTCGATATTTTATATTTCTGCAAGTCTCTTTTTACTGTTTTCTCCCATGCCAATTTTAGTCGAAATTTACTTTTCGTTGTGTTTGCGAAGCGATTTACAACTCTAATACAAACTGGTTCCTCAGGGGTGTTAGGATATGGGAATCCAACTCAAAATCAATTGGCAATGAGTGGAGTGGCCCTATCGATTATATACCGCAGGATCTTAGATAACCCAAAAAAATTGGGACTAATAATCTCAACACGCCCCCTCACGTGTAGCCTCGTTGTGTCTAACACGTAGACAATAAATCAGGTGACGCGGAGTAAAGGTGCGGTCAAATGACCCGACACAAATAGCCTACTCTGATAGGACTAATAATCTCAACATGCCCCTCATGTGTTGCCTCGTTGGGTCTAACACGTGGATAATAAATTGGGTGACGCGGAGTAAAAGTGCGGTCAAATGACCCGACACAAATAGCCTGCTATGATACCATGTTAGAATATGGGCATCTAACTCAAAACCAATTGGCAGTGAGTGGAGTGGCCCTATAGATTATAAACCATAGGATCTTAGATAACCCATACAATGTAGGACAAATAATCTCAACAGGGGGTCTCCTTTGGAGATGCCCAAACCATCTCAAGCTATGTTGAATAGATTTTCCTCTATCAGCGCTACTCCAAGTCTATCACGTATATCATTGTTTTTAATTTTTTCACGTCTCGTGTTTCCATAACTCCAGTGCATCATACGCATTTCTACTACACTAATCATCTGAATGTGTTGTCTTTTAATAGCTAGCCCAGCATTCCGCACCGTACAACATGGTAGGCCTGATCGCCGTCCTATAAAACTTGCACAAAATTGGTTTAAAAGACCAAAATCAACAATTCCTGGGTGAAAAGGACATTTTGATTTTGATACTATTTAAATAGACAAAAATATAAAAATAGCCAGGATGTAAACAATTTCATCCTTGTTATTTTTTTGGTGTCCATTTCACCCATACTAATTTTTACTCGTCCACTTGAACCATGTTTTAAAAATATTTGGACAAATGACCCATTTTCCGTAAAACTTGACTTTGAGCTTTTGTGGAACTTTTCTATCGCATAGGTTTGCCGGACGTTAATTTGTCGTTATTTTACTTACCCCGCTTGAATCCTGCGGCTAACATCCTCATCAATCTCACCATCATTCTGCAACATCGACACTAAATATTGAAAGGTGTCATTCAGGCATTACTTGTCCCGCCAAAGTGACCTCCCTACCCTCTGATCTAGCATCACTAAATGTAAGAGCATCGACATATCATATCCTTGATAAATTGGGGCCTATAGGAATTAATTGGGGCCTATATCTAGATGAAAAAAAAGGTCATTAGAAATCACTACACACCACCCCTTATCAAAATAATTACATAAATATCTATTTTACCCCTGGTTAATTAGCATTAATTAATTGTATTATTGGTTAATTATGATTTGGATGTGAGATTAACTAATGTTAGAGAGTTCATCAAAGCATCAAACATTTTGATAAATTTTTTTCATAAACAGTACATAGAATTGGTTTATGTTCATACAGTTGTAAACCGATTCTGGATTGTTGTTTATGAATTAACAGAGGACATATATAATCGATTAACATTGACATGTTTATTATCCTATTTTGGTAATCGGATTTTACTTATAACATATATAAACCGAATTATTTCCTTTCATTACCAATTTCCATTCATTGCATTATTATTATTATAGGATGCATTTAGCACATGCATCAAGCCTTTAAACCCCTAGGCGACCCTAGTGGACGAGTTATAGTCTCGTGAGGGTTTACATAGAGGTCTACCCACAAAACCTATACAAAAACTTCTAAAACCATCAATCTTCCTCCTCCGAAGATGATACAACATCCAAGTATTCTGGGTTATCCTCCAGGATTCTTTCTTCCAAGAAGTGATAGCTTGCATCGAAAGAGAATACTTCCCCCTTTTCCTCCAAGTAGTGCGTTTTCACGACTTCATGCTACAAAAACACAAAAACAAACTTACATTTGTTAGTGTTGTTTCATTGGAAGATAAAACAACATGGGTTACGTAAAAAATAACCACAAAATTACTTACAAATTGTGTAATGGACAAGGTGAAGGGGCGAGTGTTAAAAATCCGAGGTTGGAGAGCCAAAAAAGCAAGTATCGCTTTTTCAATGAGTAGGTGCCTAGCGTGGATTTGTTGAACACTTATTGCATTAGTATTCCCTAACTCCTAGATAAATTTTTTGTGTACCTTAGCCCAAAAGGTTGTGGAATCCTCCTTTTCGGAGGATTGACGTCTAAGTCGATTTTCCGCATACCATGCTTTGGTGATTGCCAAATATTCCGTGGAGTCAAACGATGCCATTTCTTGTATTATATGTATGGAATGAGTAGTTGTGGAGTATATGGAGTGAGGGGGGATAAAATGATCAATTTTGGGGCAAATGGGGTCCAAGGGTGAGGTCTCTATTTATAGAGAAAGTCCCTAACGACTATTTTTTTTGAAAAACGTGAAATAATTTGTTATAATTGGTATTTTATGAGCTCTGTAAAAACCGATTGTGTTGATATGACACAAGGAATCGGTTGTTATTGTGACCAACGTAAACCGATTAGATATATGTTAGATTTTGAATTTTCACCGAGAACAATCGGTTTATATTTTTTAATATGTGATCCGATTCTGGCTTGAAAAACATCCAGGAAAAATGGCTTGCACAATCGGTTTACGTTGGCATATCGAGTTGACCGATTGTTGGCATGTCAGGCTAGAATCAATTTAAACATTATGTGCCAAGAAGTTCAACACAAAGATCAACCAAAATAAAAACATCAACCACAAAAAGATCATCCATATTACATATATAAACCATCCCAAAAGACTTAAAACAAAAAACAACCACAAGTCTTATAACTTAAAGTTTTAATATTAAAAAGCTAAACTTAAAAACTTTAGGAGCACCAGGAGCATTTACATCATGAACAACATCAGGAGAAGCAACAGCACCAGTATCAGGAGCAGCTGCAGCAGCAGCAGCTTCATCCATTTCTTCAAACATACCTTCCTTATTGGTGGCGATCCCTCTCAGCTGAAATAAGTTTTCACCTCATCCGAGCGAACCTGATGACCTCAACAAGCTCTTCCAGTGCCAGCTTATCAATAAATGCCAGCGCTTGTTCAAGATTGGTCTCACCTCCGTAAGAGAACTTATATAGGCTTCTCTCTGGAACTCTTTGTGGTTTCCTCATAGCATCCTCCAAGGTTAATTCTCGATTGTAAAATGCTAGGTGTCTGAAGTCCATTCTACACCAAAATTTAACAAAAATCAAGTAAAATCGGTACATAAAGAAACAAAAGTAGTCTGATTCTGAAGAGACTACCAGAATCGATTTATGTGGTACATGTATAAAACCCGATTCTGGCAAGGAAGATGAAAAGCCTATGCAATCGGATTATACATATTACATATATAAACCGATTTTGGTGATGTATTTTCAGATTTTATTCCTAACACAAAATCGGTTGATGTTAATCATCATGTAAACCGATTGTTGTGCATGCTCTTCATGGCCGAAAACAAAACCCAGAATCGATTTATTCGATATGTCAATAAAAACCGATTCTGAGTGTAATCAAAGTATTGATTTGGAAAAAACGAAGTTTTAAACATGTGAATCAATAAGATAAGAAGAATCATAGAATGGGTTGGTGGAGATTTACCTTTTTCTTGTGTGGATGGAAGATTCGTTGGAGAAGAAGATGAAAATTAGGGTTTTGAGAATTTGGAAAGATTATGATGAAAATAGAAAGTTTTTTTAGGTTTAGGTTTTTTAGTTTTTGGATTTACTGAAAATGGAAAAATTAGTATTTATATTAGAGCGTTTTAAGAATTAATGTGGGGGTAAATTAGTATTTCTTAGAAATTTGGTTGCCCAAAGTAATTTGGTGGTGTGGGAAGGAAAATTTGATAGGCCCCAATTTAGCAAGGATATCATATACTCGCATTTAGTTCTACTAAAACTAAAGCCTTTCGATTCTAGAGTCCGCCTCCACAGCTCCAAATTCCTATCAACTCCTACCCCGCTCTCGTCAATTAGCACCACACCACCCGCAAAGAGCATATATCAAGAGATATCCCCTCGAGCATTCCTTGTAACTTCATCCATCGCCAAGGCAAAAATGTAAGAGCATGCATCAAGAAGATTTAATTCTGCAGTTCTTTATATTTGGAAAGAAAAAGAAAGTCATCTCCTATGGAATTCTTCATACCCGCTGGACATTTTCTCGGATTTTGTTTTCACTTGATTTTCTTTTTCAACTTCCAAAAAAATGATTAATTATGCCCAAGTAAGTTTCAAGTTGAGATAATCTAATCACAAGACCAAACCAATTCCTTTTTCGTATTTTACATCCTTTTGGCCAATATAAACGTCAAACCACTAATTCCAACCCTTTTTTTAAGAAAATAAAATAAAAATACAACACTAATTCCAAGTATAGCTATTAGGTGTAACTCAATTACATAAGTAGGTTTGCAAATAAATGAACCGGCAAAAAAATGAACAAATGCACAAGGTACAACAAATTGAGTTTTACTATGGTCATGAAAACAACCACAGGTTCCTGTATCTACCCAAATGGGTTCCCTCCATGATAATTTGAATTTGTAGGATGAGAGTATATGCTTGGAAGATGGTCATATCCTCCATAAGGTGAAGTTTGAGGAGCCATCCAATTATGTGAAGGAGGCCCAAGACTAGAGGTACGCAGTAGCCCAGGAGTGTCCTCAATTTGTGGTAATGCTCCTTGTAGTACCACAGTTGGAAACTATAAAATGAAATAAAATAAAATTCAATACTTAAAATTAACAAAAAAAAGAAAAATCAGCTTAAGCAATGTTGGAGTTCGATTTTATACCGATGGTGCATGGACCAAGGTTGTTGGCTCAGTGTTCAAATCAAATGGATTCACGGATTTTGATTGCTGGGGAAAATATGCTGCTGCTGCTGTAGAATGTTGCATTCCAAATGGCAAGTTGCCAGACGAGGCTGTTTGCCAAGCATGAGGCTGTTGTACAGAAACAGGCGAATATGTTGCAGCAAAAAGATCCTGCAGCAACATATCAATTATTTTTTGCCTAAAGAAATCTACAAGCATTTTAAAGGTCATACTATTGGGAAATAAACTGTGCAGATGAACGTACCAGTGGAAGTTCCCTTCTATCAGTAGATGGTTGAGATTGTTGTGCCGTTTGATTATACGGAAGCCCTTGTTGAGACATATCAGATAGCTGAGAATGTTGATGCATAGATTGTAAAGCACCATGAGATGGATGTCCATTACTGTTGGCGAGAGTTCCCTGCGCGTTTTGGGGAAGTGAAACATTCAATGACTGCAGAAAAGCACACTAAATGAAATGAATAAGAAGTCGTGAAACATTTGGCGACTGCGTAAACAGATTCATGAATTCTACCTGATTGTTTGGGGTCCAACTAACTGATGGATTGAATTCTGAACCAGCAGAATGCATTATGTTCTGCACAGGTGCAGCTGTAGGAGCTGATACTTGAGAGAATATACTTTCAAGCGTGTTCTCTTTCGAAGAATCTTGCGCAGGTTGATTGCAAAAGTCTAAAGAAGCACCCCAATTATCAGCATTTACAGATGGATTCGGAACTGCTGTTGCCGTAGTCTGGCCATGTTGCGTATTTGTAGGTTGTGCAGCTACATCCGGAGGTTTAGGATCAACATCAAAGTCGATTAAGCTCCCTAAACTCTCAATTTTTTGCTCGACTGGCTTCACATTGTTGGGTCCGGCACTATTTGTAGGCGCAGCAGTCTTCTGCATTTAGAACTCTCTGAAGCATAAGTATGGTGCATCTTAGAAAGTTATAAGCATACTACGAGGATAAAGACAGTGCCACAAGATTATGTCCATAAAACAATAAAGTCTCACCTGCAACACTGATGAACCAGGATTCTTCTGGCCACTGTTTGCTTTCGGACTTTCATCGACACGTAAAGGTGGAACATCTTCTCCCAGAATATCTCTGACTGAACGTACCGCAGGAAGATTGGACATATCAAGGCTTTTGTGAGAGTTTCTTTCCCTGGGGTCATTTGGGGGCTTGCCTATTTCAGCTCTCCTTCTATTTCCAAATCTATCTTCTCGAACCCTGTCGTCTACTACCTCAAACCTTGTAACATTTCTCCTCGGACTTGACCGGATTTCTCGCAAGTATCCTGAATCTCTTCTTTCACCAACATGGTTATATCCGTATTTGTTTCTGTCATCATTTTGTCCAGCAGAACCAGATCTCATAAAATGACGTCCGAATGTGTTTTCGTATGTGGGTGCCCTAGATCCACTCTTTAATGCATCTCTAATGTCCAAAGAATCTAGTTTAGTGTCCTAAATGTGAAAAAAAAAAAAAGTAAGTAGAGAAAGGCAAAATTGCATTGGTCAATTATCATTCGGTTCATGTCTGTCTATAAACGTACCAATCTTTTCTTAGGAGCCATTTCAATACTCTTTTCACCACTATATTTTCTATCAACATAAACATGCTTGATAAATTCACGAAGCCTCCGGATGTTACTGAAAAATCAAAAGTTCTATCAGTTTTTATAGAACAAATGGAAAATTGTGTTTAAAGAATATTAACCTCGATTCTTTATCAATGTGAAAAACAAAAAATCTCAAAACACTGAAGATGTACACTTATGACATTTATAGTTTAGATCACGGAGTTTTCCATCAAAGGATACCTGTTATCCGGTTGAGAATGTCGATGTGGGTCCCACTCTTTGAAATAAATTTCCTTGGCGCGCTGCCACAATGACAAGAGAAGAAAATGATGAATAATCCGATATGAAAATTTTCAGGAGACAGTTGGGATTGACTACTACATAAACTTTAAGATCATATATACCTCATTTCCACCTCCCATAAGAGCATTGACTTCGTCTGAGTTAAATTTAGCCATGGATACTGATTTAACACGGTGTGTGAACTCACGACTGTGAAATTTTTAACAAACATTATGAATAAGGAGAATTAACAAAGAGCACACTTATATTACAGAAACAGGTCTGTTACATCTTTATTTATGTAAGGAAGTAACAAGTTTGGTGGTTATCTTGAACAAGTTTTATGTAAGAATATGTCTTGTAACAAATTTGGGTTTTATGATACATACACAATGAGTAATTTGAACATTTAACACTTACTGCATCCCGCTACAGGTTGTACAAACGAATGTCCAAAAATTTGTACATACATATTGAGGTCCCTGCTTAGCAAAAACAAAAACGTTAGCTGGTAAGGTTTAACCGAATAAGCTTATCAAACTACTTATAGATTATAAAGAGATAATTCAAAAACATGCATGAAAAGGCTTCGAAATGGTGCCTACGCTAGGTACAGGACCGAAAAGCTGGAACTGTAATCGTTAAGTGGTGGTACTGATGGCTTGAGGTCCAAACTCATTGTATTGTAGAAAAAAAATGGAAAAGTAATAACGGCGTTCTATTTTCTTTCCCGTCCCAAAGTAGGCTCCAAGAGAAAAATAAACGTAGGATTCATTTTATAGGTGTGCAGAATGCGGACCCATGACTCCTTTTATTTTTCAGTTTCATTTTTCCTCCTTTTTCTTGACAAATTAATGGTTGATTGATAGAAGTTTGAGCACAGACAAATGCGCATGACATTAATAGCGAATTTGGATGAATTTTTGTAAGTTAACCAAAACATCATCATGATTTTTCGTATGTTTCACAGGGTTAAGGGCAATATAATTGACCGACATCACTTAATTCATGTATCATTATAATCTCCTTTTTTTTTTTTTTTTTTTTTTTTTGACAAAAGTGACCATTCTTATCAAACTAACCCCTTATCATAATTGAAACAGCATGCGGTTGGCAAATCTGAAGATGAAAAACATGATTAGAATTTTGAAATGAAAAGAATATGAGCAAGGAAATATCATACGTACCAGACTATTACAATTGATACATCTACGATTTGCAGGAAGTTTGAGAAGACCACGAATTAACCTTTCATTTTTCTCATCTTCTTTTAAGCGATTCGCCATTGTTTTTTGTTTGTTTTGCACAAAAGCTTCTTCTGTTATTTCATTCAATAAACAATGTGAAAATGAACATGCACACCAATTTTAATTCTTTTTTTCAAGGAATGGAACCAAGATTTTGTTGTGTAAATTTTTGGTTTTGTTATTTCGTGAATGTTAGAAGAAAAAGAGAGAATTTTGGGTGGAGTATATCAACCACCGAAAAATCTCCAGTTTCCAAGGTGTGTAAGCTTGTTGAGAGAATGTAGTTACACATAAACAGTTTTCTAGCGGTAATAACCGAACATTATATTAAAAAATATATGATTAAATGACTATTGTAACCTTATATTTTTAATGGAAAAAAGGCTGTATCGAACAACTTAATAATAAAAATTTACCGATTGTTTGGATGTCAAAGCTTCAAGTTTTTTTGAAACTTCTCATTCTTTTGTCTCCAAATAGTAGAAGCAATCGAAATGGAGAAAAGTTATTAGTTAATTTAGATCAAAAAGAACACAAAGATTACGTTAGAAACAACACACTTTTCAAAATTTCATTACCTCCGCTTGCCCAAACCTTAACCACCTCCTCCAACAAATTCACCACATAATGATTTCACCACCAGCATGTTGTCCACACGGATCCCCTCCAACTCCTCTTTTTCAATAGCGCAACACCAACATAACGTTAGCCATTTTAACCGCCCTTTATACAACCCATTACATCTCCAACAAATTTATAGCAATTTTTTGCATTCTTAACCTTATATTTTTAAGGGAAGCTTAATAATTCATAAAAAAATGATCTCTTTGAACTTCAAATCTCGAGATCTTTTTCAGATCCAACTAAATCTTCAACTCTAACTTTTGAGGTGGTGGTGATTTTGAAGGAGGAGGAAAGAGAACCGAAATATTATTTTCTTCGGATCTGAAAAGAGAATGTTGATAAGTTTACATAGAGGGCATATATGGGAAAGTTTCCTTAAATAATATGAGGGGTATATACATAATGGATAAGGGTATTTGTGCAAGACCCATGGATAGTAGGGGCATAAATAACATTCCCACTATTTTTAATGGAAAAAAGGCTGTATCAAACAACTTAATAATAAAAATTTACCGATTGTTTGGATGTCATTCCTGAAGCTTCTTTTTAAAGCAACACTTCTAACTTTGAATCTGGAGATGGTATCCAAATAGGCTATTAGGGGACATCCAAATCGAACAAAATTTGATCCATTGTTATATGAGTATAAATGCAGCTTCATCCGAGCTTCAAAGGATTACCAGGTTCTTAACCATAATAATAATCTCGTCAGACTTCTTAGCATGTTTCCATTTGATTTTTGTTAGAGGGAGAGCGAAACGGATCTGAAGAGTGCGAAAATCGTAGGTAGCTCGGTAATTAGGTCGATTATATATATATATGAATCGTACAAATCTACTCTTAATGATCACACAAAATTGCACACCCATTCAACATCAAAATAAAAGTTACCTTACTTTATCTAAAAGGTTATAAAGATGCCTAATTGATTTTTCCTCACAAGATCAATCTAGAACATATATGAAACTTGTGAAATTACAAAGTCTGAGACGACGAGAACTTTATAATTTATATCAATCTTATTCCATGATCGATAGTTCTTGAATGGCCATATAACAGAAGAGATAGACCTTAGAATAGACAACAATTATGATGATCCGTATAGGATACCAAACTATTAGGTAAAATATAGTCTGATCGTGCTTCATGAATCCCTTAGTGAAGACTTTACAAGTCGCAACCTAATACAGTTTCACGAGGAAACCTAGATCTTTAGAGGACGAATCTAGATGCAAGTAGGATATATAAGTGCCAGAGTTGAGATATAGTTTACCGAGAGTCCTCTATTTATAGTGATGAACAAGGCTAGGTAGCTTACAACCAAAGCTGAGTTTGCAAACTAGTTTCCATGTTTATAAATTAATTTGACACCAAGTATGCTTAACTTCTCAATATAGATTGATCATGCAAGCATGTGATAAGTTTGCTTGAATTACAAAGAAAATTGTGCACCCGAATATTTATCGATATAAACTATGTACACCAAAGGTTAGCTTAAGAAAAATTCTTAAGTCCCACATGAACCATCAACAAATCATGGAGTTCAATAACTCACATAGGCTAAATCAGTTCGTGAATTGTCCAAAATAGTTATAAACAAATTGTCGTCTTGGAGCTCATAAACTTTTCATATCAATAAGTTCGCGAACTGTCCAAATCAGTTTGTGTACTTAAGTTACAAAAAGTGTCCAATAACCTCTTACAATCCACTAGTTAGTGTACTGGACAAATAGTATACTTAAGGATTGAAAAGTATCCAGGAACATCTCAAAATTAATCAGTTCTTGAACTGGCACTAGTCCAAAAGGGGCTCTAAATGACGAATGAAGTCTGTTATAAAACATGGTTTATCACAGTTTTTATCTGTTATTCGAACCGTTATTTATTTGGTGTGACTTTTTATAAATGACAAATAAAGAATGTTATTAAATATGACAAATAAAATTTGTGACTTTAAGTCAATACAAAAAATGTTATTAAGTATCACAATAATTGTATGTAAAATAAAATAACGTTTGATGTATGCCATAAATAAATGACAGTTATTATATGTAATATACAATAACGGTACATGTACGCCATTAAAAAAGCACGGTTATTATATGTTATTGTATGATAGCACAATAACGGTTCAAATTTGTTATAATATCAAAATAAAAATACTAATTCAAATGTGAATGTTCCGTCATTTTCTGGCGATTCAGATTTTGGTATTCCGATTCTGTGAATCTAACATCCGATCACATTTAGATTTGGTGTATCTAAAATTCGTTCAGATACATATACTGGGTATCTGAAACTGATTTTGGAATATGGAAGTGAAACAGAATTATGATTTCAAACCGAATCCAAAATTAAATTTATTAATCAATTTTTTGAAGAAAATAAAATATTTGAATACAAATCCGAAGATAAGTTACATAATGAAAATTAAAATTGTAATCCTCTAACTTGATGGCTCTCCTACAAGAGTTACATATGATTCTGGCCATTTAATCATGCCACATCTTTAATCATCCCCCAGTATAGCATCATATTTATCATACAACATTGCTCTTGGGTTAATGATTTCATCAATGATGCAGTCATTATTGTCATCAATTAGCAGCAGCTTTGAAGTATTAGCATATGCATGTGCAACGGTTTTTTTCCTGAGGTTAAAGACCAAACTACGGAGGTGTTGTTGATAGGAAAATGAGTAAAGAGTTCCATTGTATAGGAGAGAACAAATAAAACCATACCCCAAACATGACTTTCAATTTTCTCCCAACTATTCTCAAATCTGGGGACCTATCATGATGCATGGCAGACATCTCAGAAGTTCTGCATGATTCACATTTCATTCAGGATTTGTTTACCAAGAATTCAAATAAAAACTAAGAAGGGGTAGGCAAACGTATAACTGTGTAAATAAATACTGTTATTAAAGGAGAAATTGATGGTATACCTCATAATCAGTTTGGTAGAACAACATCACCAAAAATTCATCCTCTTAAGCCATTTTACAAAGGATTATAAGTGCAATATCTCCCAAAATAACTACAGCTGCAACATCATTATTGAAGTATTTGCCTCCTACTAATGTACCAATTGTATCATTCACCTGCATCAACAATGCCAATTAAAAACAGAATCTGAAGAACCAGTATGCAAGGATACCAATCGCATAAGAAAACTCTAAACTAAGAAGAAAATTTTGCCTTACCAAAGCTGCATATCTATGCATATCTATCCAATGCTTTAGTTAGTTCCACCACAATTTTATCAACCCAGGACAAGGGACCGAAAGAATCATTATCAGAAACATACAAGTACGAAAAGAACAAAAAAGAACTCCATAGTATGAACAATGAATATCGGCAGTAACTACCCTTTCAGTTTGTGATATCTACCCATCCATACTTCAACTACAGTCATGTATGCATGACTAAAGTATGCAAAATAGAGGAAGGCATAAAGAACTAACTGCATCATTAATGGAGAAACCCTTTGTCTAACTAATAATAGTTCCATATGCCATTAATAACTGTTTTACAAAGAATGAAAAAATAAAACACAATTCCCTCTGACTACCACAAGGAAGGAAAAAAGATTCTTCTTATGTATCTATAAATATTACGAGTTTTTTAGCAATGAAATCAAGAGAAAAACTGTAATTAAATCATACCTAAAATCAAACCTCTTTAGTTGGCAATTGAAATTTTGCAGTCTCAATCACCTCCTCCTTCATATGAATATTGGTCACAATTTCCTTCTTAGCACCCTCCCCATGTTTCTTCTCTGACCTACAAAAATATCAAATCCAAAAACCCATGAAATTAAATTACAAATATCAAATTATAAAATTATAAAAATAAGATGTTCAAAGGAATATCAACAAAAAACAAATTAATTCACTATAGACCCTTAAATTGACAGTAAAAACTGATGATTAGACCTAATATTGGTCATGTTCAATCATGGGAGATAATACACTAAGATGAGAAACTTGAGGTCAACCCATCCGGTTGATTCTGGATATTTTAGTTTAGATATTATTTGATTCAGTTACATAGATCTGTATTTTCAGAATCTGGAGAACTACATATCAATTCTTAGCCATACAAATCTCCCTATATTCATTCCAAAATCTCCTTTTCCCACTTGATTGCGCTCATATTATCCATCGAGGACGGTGAGACCGTGATAGAGGTTTCTGTTTAAATGAAATATTAAGCTATTTGTATGATATATGAGTTATATATATTACCTTTCAAAATCCATTGACTAGCTCTTATGTTTTCTTCTTGCTCGGGAAAAATTAAGAGAGAAAATGAAAAGAGAAGGTCTATGTATCTTAGGGTTTTGCCGTAGAGGCGGAGTTAGAAAGTAGAACATACCGAGAAAGAGAAAGAGAAAGAGAGAAAGAGAAAAGTGACAGGAGAAAAAACCTTTAGGTTTTGGCATAGAATATTTTGGACGGTGATTAAGAAGGATCCTCATATGGGTGGTGAAGATTTTTGAACGGTTAAGATTTGCCTTTAGATTCACATACGGATTGAAACAAGTGTGTAGGCGATTCACATTCGGGTATATATGGGGTTCATTATTCCCGTATATGAGATTTAGATCGTAGGGAGGTGGAAAAGAGGGAGTTGAATAGGCTTGTCAGTTCTTTTAAGACAAAAATTCAAAGAATACATAAATTTAAATATTGTTATCGATTTTCGTATAGACATTCTATACAAAATAATATATATATATACTCCATCCAAATAATGGAAATGATTATCCATCTTCGACCAAGAAAGAAATTCTAATATTTTATATATATCATGATGAATCTGAATAATTGAAATGGATTTGAGCTAAGTTTTCGAAAATAAACTTACCAAACTGAGGATTATCCAAGAAGATAACGAAGGTTGAGTTTTCGAAAATGGATTGATAATGAATAAGATTCCGACATTTGAATTTGAATACTCGTCTGAAGATATATTTTTCGAAATAAATGTGTTTCATGCTTTCATTAACTATCTGCCAATAAATATGAGAGTGGAATCATAATGACATTTGAATTTGGCAAACTGATAATCGTCGGTGCTCAAAATGGCATAAATCGTATCTCTAAACTGATTTTAGGTTTAAGTTTCGGTTGATGGGTCACAAACCCGATTTTGAGTTACGTGACATTTTTCAGTAATTATTAGGGTAAATGCTAGTTTTGCCCATACTTTCGGTATCAATCTCGTAGTAAATATGAGAACAAAATTATTTGACATGTAAATTTAGCCAGTTGATAATCGTCATTGCTCAAATAGCATAATTTGTATCGCTAAATTGATTTTAGGTTTTAAGATTCAGATTTCGGATCACGATGCAAATTTTGAGTTGCATGACAGTTTTTACTAATATCATAGTGGGATTGTAGTGACATGTAAATTTTTCCAATCAACAATCGTCGGTGCTCAAAATAGTATAATTCATTTCATGAAAATGATTTTATATTTAATTTTCAGATTTTGAGTCATGATGCCGATATTGAGTTACATGACATTTCGGTTTCGCTCATACTTTTCATCATCAATCCGATAATAAATACGAAAATGAAATTATAGAGAAATGTGAATTCACCCAATTGATAATCGTTGGTGCCCAAAATAACATAATTATTAGATTTTGGGTCACGGCGCCGATTTTGAGTTCCAAGGCATTTCGGTCGTACTAATTCATAATCCATTCGACAATTAATATCAGAGTGGAATTGCAGTGACAAGAATATAATCACTTGGAAATTACTATAATTCGAGAAGAATTTAGGTCCAAGTCTTCAATTTTCGATCAAATTGGAACGAGTTCGAGAAAAATTAAAGAAATCGGAACTTCATCCTTTTGAAGTCTTCGGGAATATAAGTCCTCCTTATCAATTGGTTCATGTTCACCTTGATTTATCAAAAGACGGAACAAAAACTCGTAGGTATATCCGTGGGAGACAAATTTATCTATTCAATAGACTTTTTATCAAGTCTTAGACTTGGGGTCGTAGTAACTCTTAGTTGTGGGTGAGATCAGCTAAGGGATTCAAGTACGTAGTATCCTGCTAGGATCAGAGACGTAAGGAGCACGATTGTACAATGAATCAGTGTGAGATCGATTAGGGTTCAACTACATTCCAGACCGAATTTAGCTTTGTAATAGGATAGTGTCTTTAGCGGCTTAATACAGTGTGGTGTTCAAATATGAACTAGCTCCTGGGTTTTTTCTGCATTTGTGGTTTCCTCGTTAACAAAATTCCTGGTGTCTGTGTTATTTATTTTCCGTATTATATTTTATTATATAATTTAAATATGACAGGTTGTGTGTTGAATCGATCAGTTGGTAAATCCAACCGTTGGTTGTTGATTGAAATTGATTGATCCTTGAACATTAGTCTTTATACCATTCAAGTTATCTCTCATGTATTCAATCGGGCTCGCAAATTATTATTTGTTTGATTGCGGATTGAATTGAGAGATTGAGATATAACTCTTTGATATACTTTTCTTAAGATTGAGTCTAACTATCTAGTTGATTCTCTTGTAAGTATATTGGAGTTAGTCCATACAGATTGCTAAGTGAAATATTAGGTGAGGTTGTTAGACCCCCGCTTTTTCAAGGTTCAGTTACAAACCATAACCCAAATAATGCTAGTACTAGCAACAACAATGGTGGTACTCCAGTGGCTCCCGCTTCCAACAATGGCGCTACTGATACCACCCCTCCTCAAACCAACATCAAAAATAATCCTCTCTTTAGCTGGTCTCCCGAAGAAATCAGAGAAAATCCTCCTACCATAGCTGATCTTATAAAGGTTCACGAAGTTTTTGCTAAGAATCAGACTGACATGGACACAACACAGAAGGAGTTGTGCAATTATCTCAAAACTCTCACGGACAAAATTTCAGAGAAAAATCAGGACAGTTCAGAGAAAGGAAAAACCAAAGAAACATCTCCGGCTGCTGATCCTAAGATCTCTCCAATTCATGTGGTGGATGATGATGAAGTCCACAAAACTACAGACAACCCACAGGCGAAGGAACCATCCAGTTTCATCACTTGTGAATACTTGGAATGCCTCTTGGAGAACCGTGGAAAAGAGAAGACATCTTCTGTCCACCGTCACCAACCTCCGTACCCTGCTGCTACACAAAGGATTCCTCTGCCAAAAGGTTATACCTCTCCAACATTCACCCTTTATGATGGGACATGCAATGCTCGAGAGCATGTTTCTCGGTTTTCAGAATCACTGGGTGAACATGAGCAAAACCATGTGGTTCGTCTGAAGGAATTTTCAAAGTCTCTGACCGGCAGAGCATACACCTAGTACAATAACATCGCACTAGGAAGTATTACCAGTTGGGGAGAGATGATGAATGCATTCTATAAAAAAATATTTCTTCGTTTCAGAGTAAGTCACTCTCTTTGATCTTGGAAGGATATTTGAAAGGAGAAATGAACATACCAATGACTATGTGAAAAGGTTCAGAGTTCAAGCCTTGGATTGTCACGATCTAAACGTCATAGAGAAAAAACTTGTAGACTTGTGGATCAATGGAATGATCCCGATTTACAGAGATTTACTGTAAAATCTCTGGTTCCAGACCTTTTCAGAACTTCATGAAGTGGCCAAGCGATCAGCAATTGCCACACCTGCTTTTCTGGGAAGAGAAAAAGCTAAAAAAGCCAAGGAAACGCGAGAGACCCGAGGCAGCAGGCGTTTGATCAACAAACAGTATAACCTCAAACCTTCCACAAATATTATTGCAGAATGGGATCAAATAGAAAGCTGAGTCATAATGCAAGCATGCTTCTTCAGCTCCTCCAAAAGCACCAAAGAAATATAACCTAACTCGAGACGCACAAAAGCTAACCCAACACACATGAAATGATCAAGCAGAACCTGACTTCCCTTTCCCCATTGAAGAGGTGATTGAACTACTGGAGGTTTGGATCCAAGATGGTGCAATTAAGTTACCATATGTCATAAAAGAACCAACTGAAGAGGAAATGGAAAATCCTCGTTACTGTCGTTTTCAAAGATTTATTCAAAGAAAAAGTCGAATCAAGAGAGCTTAACTTGGAGACTAAAGGAGTACACATGGACCTTCTCCTGGTCAGAACTTTCACTCTCTCTGAACCACCCATCAAGGAAGTAGTTCAATCCTTAATCAAGCATGTCTGTGAATTGCTGTACTAATCAAAGTCTCAAAGGAAGGACATGTTTGCTTCATTGAATTACATCTTGTCAGGGAAGTGTTTATAGATTTAGGAAACACTCCCTGAGCCTCCAGTAGCAGACAAGGAGATGTATGATTGGGGACTTCTCACCATATTCTATCTCAAAGGAAATGAATTCAAACGAGTGTTTATTGATGTTGGCACTGCTGTTAATGTCATCCCTTTGAAAACTCTCAGAGTTGATGGTATCGCTCGACAAGAAGATATTCATGCTCCAATCTCAATCATGGATCATAAAGGGATGCCTAAAAATACTTATGGATACATTACTCTCAAGATGAAGGTAAACTCGACCTGGACAGAAACCAAGTTTTACATAATCCGAGAAGATCCAGGATATGATATGATCCTCGGATGTACGTGGATTCATGCTAAAAAGGTAACTCCTACACCTTCAATTGCACATTTCTCCGTGGAAGAAACTATGATTCAGAAGAAATAGAGGACATTCCATCGTTCGAGCATTTGAAAGAAGTCAAAGAAAGTGCATGATTTCATCAAAAGGTTTCGCACTCAGGCAAGTCTTATTCCCCCTCATGCGTCCATATTATCAATTTTCAAGCATGCTGCTCTGGTCCGGGGGCTTCACTCCACCAACAACTTAGTTATTACAAAATGCTATGAATGGATAACTTTACCTCAGTAATATTTTACCAAGTGGTTAGGCACGGAGCCTCTCCGAGTAGTTCATCTCGCTGATACAGTCATTGCTTAAATAATGAATGAACACAACAAGCAGTATCCTAGATATTCTCCCATGCACGAGTGTCCATATGTGCTGCAAGATTGGAAGGCTTCACAAACATGGAATCCCAGCATACAAGAAGTTTCGAACCAATAAAATATATTCAGGTCAAAGACGATCAAGTCTAACAAGTTCCATGAAGGAGATTTAGTTCTCAAAGCAACTAAGCGTAATCTTCATTCTACAAGGAACTCCAACTGGGAAGGACCTTTCATGATCTCTAAGACTGTTGTTGGTGGATATTATAGATTAATCAACATATATGGAAATGAAAATATGGCATTAATACACGAGACTTGGCTCAAAGCATTCAATGCCTGAGAAAATTTGATGTTTGACATACCCAGAAAGTCTGAATTTGTCATTTATGATTTTCTTTCACTGTATTTCAATTCCTTCAAAATGTTTATAATACTTGCATTCAGTAATTTGAATTCACCAATTTATCAAAGTTCAGTTTACTTAAAGAAAATCTCTATCAAATCCAAAAGAAAATCCTCAATCATCTACTTTTCCAAAATCAATCAAAATCAAAACCAAAACCAAAATAAAACTTCACATCTCTCAGAAATTCAAAGGTTCGAGAGATTATGGAAAGAAAACTAAAGGAGGCCGGTAAAGTAAGATTTATGCCCCTCTGCATCCTTCAAGACTTACAAATCCGCCTTCTCCAACTCTAGTTCTTCGGCCAATTTAGCAATTTTGGCTTCCTTCTTCATCACATCATCATTAGGGAAAGGTATATCCTTTTCTTGAGAGTCCTTGATGATGTTTATCCTCTGATGAATCCATTTCAAGTTGAAACCGAGCCTCTCATAATTTTCCAAGTTGAACTCACAATCAAACTTGAGTAACAGTATTTATGGCTCTGGTTCGTATATTATCTATAACACACAAGGTGGTTCCTACTTGCATGGTCAAGAAGTAGCTACGTTTGGGATCCTTGGTGATGACGATTTGACCATACTTCTTCCATATCTTCTCATATAAGCTAGCATATCCAATAGGGACACTAAATCCGCCAACCAGTTCATAATACATGAATGACTTTCCAAATGGAGGATCCAAAGCAATCCCTTCTATGGGATATTCATGTATAACAATAAGAGTCTCAAGCATTGTATCAAATTCTACAATCATTGAAGCAGCGTCTTCCATCTCCATTTATGGAGCATGATCAGGTTCTTCCATATTTAGCATAGTTTCTTCTATCCCTGGAGTAATGACGACTTGAGCCTAGGGTTCCTTAATAGCTTCAGTAGCGACCTCCTCACGATTTTGAGATGCAAAAATGGTTGTGCCGCCACTTTGATTCAAAATTCCTCTCATACTATCTTCTTTAATTCGGTTATTCTCAGCTTCGTAATTCGACACCTAATATGATGATTACATGAGATTAGAACAATCCAAGCATGGAAACCAAAGGCGATCATAAAATCCAGCATGTAAGTGAACTAACACTATCTAAGTTCTTTACTATACATTCAATACATGAGAAAATAGTGTGAAAGTCATACAAACACGTTTTACAACAAGATCGTCTGATGAGATTTTACACTTCCCTGTGTAAGAAGACGAACTGGGAGCAATTGGTGAAAAATATAAGTTTAATTTATATATCATTCTCTTTGTATGGATGTCCTTTACAACATATCAAAATTTCATAACAATTGGATAAACTAGCAAAGAGATGTGTCCCAAACATTGGACTACATGACAACTGAAAAATTTCTGGAAGTCTCCTGGAGGTTTACTGTTTCGTTGATTTCGACTCCTAAACAT
>JAJJWX010003614.1:0-32195 GCA_023529315.1 Papaver bracteatum
GGGTTATAGTGGCACTTTCTCCATGTGTATTGTGGTAAGTTGGACTCTACCTTGATTATGATTTTTTTATTATGAATTTTCTATGAATTCAGTCCATCATGGAGTCAGTATTTTTTCAGTACTAAATATATCTGGCACAATGAAATCATACTATGTTTTGTTAATCAATATCGGTTGTTCTGTATAAATTTCATTTGCTCTTCGCACTTTTTAGGAATGTTGAATGGGATTTTAAGAAAGAATTGTAGTCACACTGCTCCAATGGTCGGTCAATTGTTGTGTGTATTTTAGGTTTCTTTTAAGAGGGGGATAGATCTAATTTGGTGTATTCATGTTTTTTCATGCACCTTTTGTGATTTATTTTGATGGACCAGATCGTGTAAGCTTCAACTCCTTAAGGATTTAAAGATCGCTATTTGAAGGTGGACCAGTTAGAGAACTACAAAGAAGGAAATGCAAGGTATAACAGATCAGAAACTGGCGCAGATGGTTTCAACTTTACATATCAATACTCCTGCTTTTCATCTGCTTTTGAATGGACCATGTTAACTTACAACTCTCGACTTTAAGTGATTTATTTATCTAACTCTAGACCAAATGAAATTCGAGTCATTAGAGTATCAATTTAATAATGTCAGCAAATAAAATTAGTGTAAATTTTATTTGTTCTGCAGATTTTGTATTTAGTTCTTCACTTAGGAATTTTTTTCCCGTCCTGTAGCGTTTGTACTAGCTCTTCATTTTTGTGCTTGATTGTGCACACAGCTGGTTGTCAGAGAAATTACCACCAGTACTGTAGCTCCAAGTTAACTGAGTTTTGAACAAAATTGAAATTGTAGAAGTCACAAATATAAAAATAGCACCAGGACTTATGTTATGAGGGATGTAACCACCAAGGACTTATTTCTTTTCATTTTTCCTCAATGATCTTGCACGGTTGTTTCTTTTAAGTTTATCGTTTATTTTTATGGTGTTGATTGATCGTGTCGTCGTTAACAATTGATATACAATTACGTTTACAGGGGCACAAAGGGGTTGATTTACGTTCTATACATGGCCTGTCAAATCTTATATCTTGTGCATTTTCAGGTAAACTCTTCGTTAGACTCTCAATCTTGTTCCCTTCATTCTTACAAACTGTATAATGAACAACAGCTGATGCTCTTCTTTTTTGCGATCTAAACTTAGTAGTTTTACTACTCACTTTGACTCCTATGTATTCTTTGTATGTTTTATCTTGCGTCAATATGGTATGCGAGAGTTTGTGAAACTTTATTTCTAAAAGCATTGTTTTCTTGTTTGCAGACGAAGCAGTTATAAAGAATGTCGAGGACAAGCGAATAATGAATAAAGAAACAAGTGGATCCAGGTAAACTTATTGGTATGCTGGAACTCTTAGATTTTTGGATGATAAAAGAGTCATCTTCCTATACTTAACAGTTATGAATCATATGACAGTTGAACTCACCATGAACCCAAGTATCATATACTTAGCAATTATTTTTGCTTCTTTCGAATGTTTGAATGCAGAAAGAATTAATGTTTGAATAAATGTTTGAATGAATGTTTGAATTGGATTGGATTGGACTGAATAACAACAATTCCATGGGATAGGGTACCTGCAGGGTAAAATAAAATGGGTGGGAATTATTTTTGACCAGGTCAATGAAGACCGACCTTTTTTTTTTTCTGTTACAAAGAGATTCGTAACGGCAAAGAAGTGTCACTAATTTTTACCAGGATAGTAGGAATCATTCAACGTAGATTTAGTAAATGTATTTGTAACCAAAAATAAATAAATTAGAAACGGTCATACGTCGGTTAAGAATTTTCATTTCGTGACGGTCGAGTGTAAGTTACGAAGTGCGTCACAACCCCAAATTCGTAACGACAACATGTTGGTTACGAATATTTGTTACACACCTCGTTGTAACGGTCTTTGTGCGTCACAACCCCATTTTCGTGACTGAAATAGTGTGTTAAAAAATGCAAAATATGGTGTAGTGTAAGTTAGCAATACCTTCACGAAGTTCTTGGAGTTGCTCGTCTGTAGTCTCTTTAGATTTTTGAAACTCTCTTGTTTTACAAATTAGGAAAATTTGTCCAATAAGTTAGAGACTTGTTGTTCACGAGCATAAGAATCCTCCAATCCTTGTGGTTGATCACACACATACCCGCCATAAGGTTGTTGATAGGTATGAGGAACACAATATTCTGTAGGATATTGATCATAGCCAATAAATTGGTTTTGATTATACCCATGGAATGGTTGGAAGTTGTCATGTTGTTGAAGTTGTTGGAAACCGTATCCATTATTCCAATATACTCCATCCATGAGAAATAAGTACATGAAACACGATTCTCAAAACAAGGTTAAAAACCAGGAAAAAAAAACCCAAAAAAAAAAAAACCAAAACCAAGTGACAACCGCTGCCTCCCCGACAACGGCGCCAAAATTTATCGCTGTCGCAGGCGTCAAAAATAAATTACTTTCCCACTACTCAAAATATAAAATATAGCAAGGGCAAGAAAGGATCGTTTCCATAGAGACAACTAAGTTTTCAATTTGTTTCGGTTTCCTATAATAACAATTGGGGGTTTTCTGATTTTTATAAAGAAAATTAAAATAAAAGCAAATAAAGAAAAATAAAGAATTCAAATCAAGTAGAAGAGATACTAGTTAAGGATTCATATTCATTCACAAACATGCTTTTTAACAATAAGTAGAATTGATATTTAATCTTAACTTTTATCAAAAGCCGTAGGATACCTTGATCGCAAGAATATCCCGCTAATTTTCTCTTGTCATCAACAAACGCATTAAAAGATGCGAGTATGAATTCTATCCAAGAGAACAACCTAACATGTAAAAACACTAATCAAGTTTAATTTCCTAGATGCATTAAGTTCTATGAAATCAGGCCAATCAAAGCAATCGAACGTGTAAAATCACTAATCCGATTTAACAAAGGTTATGGTTCACATATAATCATAAGAATATTCCACTACACAATATAATCATATTTATGCTACCTGCAATCAGGAATAATCGCTTTTGCATATAATAACCCTAATCTAGCAATAGATATGCATGTGAGTTCTACCAATTTTCAACTTGACAAAACAAACATCCAATCATGTAACAATATTAATGGTGAATGATAAACGATAATATGAGACAAAACTAATTTATTGAACAAGAAACATGTTATGTGAAATCCAACTAATCCATAACCAATAGTAAAATTAAGTACTCATGGCATATGAGGTCATAACAAGAAGGAAGAGAAAACCTATCATGTTTCTAAACCCTAGAAAAAAAAATAGAAGATAAAAGATCTCCCCCAGAGAATAATAAGACTCTTCTCTTTTATAGGTGTCCCAGTAGTAAAAATCCCGTGCACCTAGGGGTAAGCATTTGGCCCGTAATCCGCGGATTTAACCGGGACCAACCATTTTTTTGGGATGGATGCCCGGACCGTTCGTTAATGGATTGGATGCGGATAGAATTTTTGAAATCCAATGGATTACGGATCGGACCCGGATGCAACCTTGAAAATCCGTTGGACATCCATATCCGTTAAATTAAGGGCATTTATATAGTTCTAGAAAATACTATGGATTATTTAGGAATTTTCATGGTGTTTGCTTGGGGTGTTGTACATGGCATTTTTATATTTGTATACATATATATGATATGTATGTTTTGTAAGGAGTCATTTGTGTTAGCTTTATTTTCTTTACTATAAATTTTAACTAAAAAAATCCATTGGATTATCTGCATCCAATCTGTCCATCCGTGCATCCATTGGATCTGGATTGGATGCGGATGCCAAATTTAAAATCCGTAGTGCAATGGATTAGATGCGGATAAGGCGAAAACCGGTCCATACTGGTCCATGCTCACCCCTACATGCACCCCATCTCCTTCCAATCTCTTGCCAAAACTTAACCAAGTCTGGATGTGAAGTTGAGCCCACAAGAGAACCCCAGCCAAAATTAGTCCATTTGAGTCAGCTCACCTGAATCGGCGGGTTAACTCGCCTGAATCAGAACCCAACCGAATTATGGATGTTTTTGTGTAGTTTCCCAGCCAACATTCATTCTTCACCCCTGTAAAGTTTTAGCTCCTAATATTCATCTACTTCATAGCTCTTCTACTTTGCAGCTTCTCAACTTGCAATTCAACTCATTCAACACAGCTGCAACACCATTAGCTGATATTGTGCTCAACATCATTATCAACACAAAAAAATATCACCACCTCCAACTGTGCTTCAAAACCATAACAAGACTTCAACATACATTCCCGGTAATCTAAACATTCATCAATAATTCTGTCTTCTCAATATGCTTGTCCTCATCTCAACTGCGAGGCCAAAAGCAACCTCAAACACCCCATATGATCACCAACATCACAGCTGCACTTAAGACCTGTAATCTCCTAGCCATTTTAGATGCACCATCTGTAGCTCAAACAACACTTCAACAGCAGCAAAAACACACTCATTCCTTTCCTGTAATAGTTACATGACCACCCACAATTCATTAACTCCACCGCACAAGTACATACCACCACCAACACCTGCAACTGCTGCTTAGCAATACCAATGCCTTTAGTTCCATTACCACTTCAGTCGATCTCAATACCATCTGCAATTCACATACACAGAGCCTAGGCATACATCTACATAACATTCATTCAATCAGTTCTCTGCCAGTTCAACAACAACATAGTTAAGCCTTCAAACTCTTAGCAGCAAAGCATTCCTATTTCACCTGCAACATTTCCATTACAGTTCAATCCTGCAACCACATTACCACCAGTTTTAGCTTCTTCTTTGGCTCCTGCAATCCACCAGCACCTGTTCTGGAAGCAATAATTGCAGTTACAGCAGCAAAACTCATCCCGCAACTCTCATTATTCACATCCATGCATTGTAACCCCAGTTTAACCACCATAACATCCAACACTTGTTATCTGCACCAGCACAGTCACTAATCTCTACCAGATTCATTACTCCCATGAATGACATCATTCTACCAGAACTGTACCTTCTATTACCATGAACTTATGGCAGCAACATCACCTCTGAGGCCTCCTTACCCTCCAACACAGCATCACAAAGCACCACAAACCCATGATAATCATCACCTCCAGCTGCACTTCAGTCATTGTAGCATCTTATTACCAACCACACAACATTTCATATCAACTACAATACAACCCACCAGAAACTCAAGCCACAAAACCACTCTACACAACACACAGCAGCATCATTGCATCAACTGAGCTGTAATTTCTTCCTTGTATCACCAGGTCCATCTCCACTACAGCTGCAATGTCATTTATACATCATCTCCTACTTATCTTCAACTGCTCCACCAATACTTCCTTCACCATTTCAGCATTGCGGTATCACCAGCACCTGTATTTGTACTTCATAAACACCACTAGTTGCACATCCACTACACAAAACCATTACATACTTCATCATCACTTCCCTGTAATCTTGCTCAACCTATCACCTTTTTCTTTCACAACTTCAACCTTTCTGTAGCTTCCCATGAAAATCAACCTAAAACCCATTATGTTATATTTATTTCTGAACTCAATTCATGCCCAATTTCACAACCACCATATTCAAATCATCTAACCCACCTTTGCATACATAATTTCTTCATCAACAAAAACCTAAATCGACCACCATCTTTACCTCCATTCACCAGTCCCTTGATTTCTCTGTCAAGCCATGATTACAAGAACAACCCATCTTCCTTGTTCAGCTCGAGCCCTCAATTCTTCAAGAACAAACCCATAACTCATCAATTTAATAATTACCAGATCCCTTTTCTTCGTATATGATTTCTCGATTCAAACTTCTCTTTATTCTTCCGTTACTTCACAGCAACAATGAGATGTTCTTCCTTGTTCTTCTCGGTGAACTGGTTGTCCAATATAACCTTACCTGACCAGCACGACCCATGCCGGCTTGAAAGAATGAAAGATCTTGGCTTCATCATCTTGGTCTGTCAAGAAGAATCAGACTGAAAATCTCCACATAGTTCTGTTAAGTTATAGTGAGAGGAGTTTAGACTCCCAACTGATGGATATGGGCCACCAAAAGATTATTAGGCCTTTCAGTTCTAGGTAACTGACAATCTAATTCTCTGATTCAACCGCCAGTTATTGAAAACTGACAATTCATTCCTCGTCTCCTCCATGCGTAACCTAGCATGCTCTAAATATAACTCGCATGTGAATTAATTTTTTCGCCCTTTACGCTTCAAACAAACATTTTCTCCTTCTTTTGCTCATAAGGACTTCATTGCACCTAATAACTCAAAACTAAACATAAGAGATGCAATTCATAACAATAATAACAAAGAAAGCATAAATACTAGATATAAGATAAGGTGTTCTAGACACCTATCAGGTTCCCCCACACTTGGACTTTGCAAGTCCTCGAGCAAATTAAACACAATAAATTCTAAAGGATACATACAACTCCGGTGAGGGTTTACTAAAGATATACCCACAAAACCTACATTTCTAACTAACAAGTTCTCCGAAATGATAGTATCCAACGCGCTAAAAAGACATAAAAATTCTGCGAACTATTCATAAGAAGTTAGACACAAATATGAACACAATCTCATTCTTAAAAGTTGAAAGAGAAATAACCATCCCTTATCGAAGGAAATTCGGTTCGGAGTGATCAAAAGTCTCGACTATGCCTCACAAGAAAGGGTTTTATGAAGTTGATCTCAATAATAAACAACTTTTTATGGGTCACACATGTGTCCAGGTAGGAATGAAGAGATAAACCTGTGACACGTTGAGCAGTAGGAAGGCAAAACCCTCTGAATTGTTTTAAAAACCCACATCTTTTTTTTTCATTTAAAAAACCCTTTTTTCTGACGATCTCTAAGAAAGGAAATCAACCACTTAACGAAGGTGGGAATATGCTTACTTACATCATTATCCGTTCGACGTGCAGTTAGCACCATTCTCACAGCATCCATAGAAACGTCTTCGGTCTTCAATCCTTGTCTTAGGTATTCAACTCTTGATGATAACTCTTGAACTTAGTAAAATCTTGACAATGTAACTCTTTCCTCTAATTCTTGTTGCGTGAAAATTCATTATGGATATTCCTTCTTTCCATTGGCTTTATTGAGTGAATGCAAAACCAAAAACGAACTAAACAAACCAAAATATGATGCAATGATTTTTTTTTTATACAAAATGAAAACAAACAAACAAACAAAAAAACTAATGATGAAACTAATGAACTTTTCTCTTGTCTTTTTTTTTCATATTTTTTTTTGAGACAAGAGAATATAATAAAAATAAAATAAAAATAAAAGTACAAAGGCCATGGTGTAAGTACTTTACCGCTTGATTCTTCAAAACTTGTATATCTTGATATCATAAACTTCTTGAATTCTCATCTTGATAATCTTCGCTCTTGTACATAAGTCTTCAACTCGTATAAATTATTCTCCTTGTCTTGTTTCTTTACTTGAATCTAAAATCTGCTCATTTCTGTACCATTGCTTGTAAACCTTAAATGTCTTCAACTTTCCTTCGAATTCGTGATGCTCCACTTGTTGAAGATGATGGTGTTTCTATGGACCTGTTGGTTTAGAGACAGATAAACTGGATGGTGCTAACTGCGAACCAAATTACAAGTGGTATGTAAGTTAGTAATTCGATATCACCATCATGATTGATAAAATAGCACTCAAGAGATCAAAAGAGTACTTCTATTGGTGGGAGCTTGGGTAGCTCACCATTCTAACCGGAGTTTACGTACGGTGACACACACTCTAAAAGCACATATTTAGACAATTACAAAAAATTAAAGGTCGATGCCTCTCATGATGTAACATGGGTAGTATCCACTATAGGGGATCACAACTCTAATACCGAATTCAGTCTGCACATCATTTGCCACTGGAATAGTTAAATTCAACTTTAACTCTCATACAAGTAAGAAACCCGATCACGTTCTCTGTCATCTCTAAGTTAAGTCACTCTTATGAGAATCTCGATGTAATCTTAGCGATATGTATATGTTTATAGGTGAAAATGGTTTCTGCTAATTTCGGTGATTGCGGGTATGCAGGTGAGAAATAATTTAAACCCTAAAAAATGTACTGCAAGGGAGTACTTTAGATTCGAGAGATCAATCTGTACAAGTCCGTCCTAAACCAAGAAATGGCCGTTCCAGACTTGCTTCGGTTACAAAGTGAAGGAGAATGGGTTGGTTTTGGGGAGGGAAGAAAGGAAAGTGGTGAGACCAGAATAGTTGATTCTGGAAGAGTAGTTGGGTTACTACGACTTGTTATCAGAAAAGTGAGAGAGCTAACAAGGTGAGCTAGCAAGTAAGTATTTCTGAGTGTTGTATCTCCTGTATGAAATTGTTGTTCAATGGAAATAGGTAAGACCTATTTATACAAGTCGGAGTAAAAATGTACCCTGGTCTCATTAAGGAGTGGGGAAGTAAATGGGAGGAGGTGGTAACCGTATGCATGTAATTGATGTTCCACAAAGTGGTTAACGCATGAAACTAGTTTTCATGAAACTGCTAACGTTATGGAATTGATGTCCCATAAAATTGTTAACGCATGTGCTTTATGTCCCATGAACGTTACAAACATAAATTCCCGTATTTACTAACCGCCTCACCCTTATGACACTTCCTTATGACGGGCATAGTGTACGTCGCACGCTGTAAACCGCCAAACCAATACCCAAAGACGATCCCCAAGTTTGTGTTGTTGTATCAAATGTTTTCGGAAAACATGTAACATGTTGTTGTGGCTTGGAAAGTCAAGCTCGGGAAACTTTCTGGCCTGGTGACCTTCGACGGTCGAGATTTTGCATCTTGAGAGGAGGGGAAACCGTTGATCGTTGCACGCCTTCATTTTGGTAGCCGCGTAGTGAGGGCCAACGTGGTGGCGCGGCTAGGTTGGCAATCCGTTGGCATGGCATGGTTTGGCATGGCCAAACTTAGGTTTTCGGGACAAAGGTTACCATGTGTCGTCCGGTAACCTTGGATGGCTAGGATTTTCTCCTGGGATTGATGGGAAACCGTTGATTGTTGCACGCCTTCGTTTTAGTGGCTGCGTAGGGAAGGACAATAGGGTGGCGCGGCTGGGGTGTGGTTAGTCTTGGCTTGTGGGGCCAAGGGTTTGCCATGGGTGTATGGCGTGGCTAGGGACAAGGCAAGGGAGTTTGGTTTGGCATGATGTGACTAGCATGTCTAGGGCCAAGGAAAAGTCCGTTTGGCATGATGCGGCTAGCTTGGCTAGGTTTGGTTTGGCTTGACATGTGGGGTCAAGGGTTTTCCATAGGCGCATGGCATGGATAGCTTGGGCTAGGTTCGGTTTTGGCTTGGCATGTGGGGCCAAGGGTTTTCCATAGGCGCATGGCGTGACTAGCTTGGGCTAGGTGAGGATTTGGATTGGCATGTGGGTCCAAGGGTTTGCCATAGGCGCATGGCGTGACTAGCTTGGGCAAGGTGCGTGACCAAGCTTGGGTTTTGGGGCAAAGGTCGTTTGGTAACCTTAGACGGCCAGGATTTTCTCCTAGGATTGAATGGCAACCGTTGATTATTGCACGCCTTCGTTTTGATAGTCACGTAGTGAAGGCCAGTATGGTGGCGCGGCATGGGGCCATGGCGAGGTGCGTTTGGCATGACATGATTTGCCATTGGCACACGTGGGAATTAGGGTTTGTCTTGTCGTAACCCTAATTTGAAAAAGATACCCCGGTAATTATTTAGAGACACATTAAAGGTTTCATTAAATGTGCCTAGTAAATGCTTCTTACTTTAAATGTTGTGAAATCACTGTCTGCTAGGGTTTAGTATTTTACGATTTTAACCCTAAGCTTAAAACTACCATCAACATTAAGTCCTCTTCTTAGCTCGGAACAGGTGCCTTGTTGCGAGGTAAGCATATGATGGTGACAGATAAGGACGGAATCGAGATGTAAATCATTGCAAAGATGGTCAAGAGAATCCGACTAACCTTTTTGAGTGGTAAAGAGAGTTTTGGCTTCCCGTGTTGGTGACCATGTGTAAGTTGTACTGGGAATGCAGACCGTGGAGTGGTGAGATGAAATTTACCGGCTTGGTCTGGTCGTACATCTCCAAGGCAAAGTGGGCGCGGTCTTGGAAGGCGATGCAAGTGGACGGCTTGGCTCGAGGGGCCCATAAGTGGCGTGGTCTCGGTAAGGAAAGCGCACGTGGATGATAGGGTCACGACAGTGGAGCAGGCTGCTTGGCATAGTATGTCCTTGGCAAGACGAGACGTACATGGACGGCTAGGCGTGGTGGGGCCGCGATAATGGGGTGATGGCTTGGACTGGCGTGACTATGACAAGGAGCAGTTTGGTGGGGTGAGACGTGCATAGATGGCCAGTAGCGGTGAGGATGAGACATGGCACGGATTGCTTGGTAATTTATCTTCAAGGGCTTGGTTGCCTCTTTCCTTATTTGACTCAACCAGGAAGTTCTTCTTCTCTTCAACCCAAAACGTTACGCCCACAAAAGAGGAAAAGCGTTACTCTTTCTGCTTTGGTTATGTTGCCGGCTTTGCTTTCGAATCTTAGCGTTGGCGGTGGGAAAGGAAAAAATGATCTAGTGTACCTCGAGTAAGTTCTTCCACGCTTTTTCACCAACCATAATTATTTCTCACAGCCAGGCATATGGTTTAATTAGGATCGGATAACATGCCTTAACTCATGGACGGTATAAAAACTTTCCCTTTTGAGGTTGCGTCATCTTACTGTACATAAAATATGATCTTGAACTCCTTCATCCATCCTCTTTATAGGTATCGCCTCGCGTTTTCTTTTTATTTTTATTTTATCCTCTTTCTTATGTTTGTATAGATAGGATGGAACTTGACCATTTTCCTTCTTCTTTATAGCGTATGACGGGACCCTCCAGGGATATCCATGTCTTTAATTCTTCGGAGAAGGACTTCATAATTGGCGGAAACCGCTCTTCTTCTCATGAGGATGTATTAGCTAGAATCGAATCTCTGTTCCATGAAGCTGGTGAAATCATCAAGGACCTCCCTTCCATATATCTCCATGAAGTGTAGGCGCGTGTTCGAACTTTCTTGGGTTCGGTGAACATGGAGGAGGGACGAGAAAATGAGGAAGAACCTTGGCGTGTTGAGAAGTTCCAGTGCGGCAAAACCTTTCCTCGTCTAGTTATAGGGAGTATCGAACTGTTTCAAGGTCGAAGCAACAGAAAATCGAGCATGTGAATCTTTTGGAGGAAATCGCCATAGTTTTCGATTTTGATGCAAATGAATAAAAAAATCTTCTTCGAAGGGTCAATGAGAAAACCTCCAAGGGAGCGTCTAACGAGACCGAAGTAGCCTTTGGAGTTGACTTTAAAGGTGTCGTTGGCGATATTGGAGGGGTCATGGTGGCGTATGATGAACCGGTCTCGAAGCGGACACTGTTGCTGTTGTGGTTGCTTCGGGATGGGATGTTGAGGTTGCTGCTGCTAACACCGTTGAATGGAATCTTTGTTGCCCGAGAGATTGTTGGGGGAAGTTCTTGAAGATATCCTTGACCAAGGTGACTCGTGTTCCATCCTTCGAGGGCTAGTTCCTCCCTTTTGTTATTCTTGTTAGTTGCTTAGTTCCCCTGATGTTCTTCATAAACTCATCTTTACCTTCTTCTTCATCAGTCAACATTTCGCTTTATATATTTATTTATTTTTAATGATTGAATGAGGTATTTCTGGTTGTGGTATGATGGCTTTGCAGTGGTTTTCTGGGTTAGTGTGATGTATTTCTCTGATATCTGGAGAACTCGTTTGGAAATAGATGTATTTATACTCCTCTTTTTTATGACAAAAAAAAGAAATTCTAGGGAAGAATACAAACGGTGTATTCATCTTGGGGAAATACAACGACTAAGAGAGGAATTGTTAAAAGAAATACTAAATGGAGAGTGGCTGGAAAAGTACAACATTTTACGGATTGGAGGCCTTGAGCCATCGCGAGTGAACTATCACGCTTTCAGGCGTGTCTGTGTTGATAAGCTTGCAATATCCTCCTAAAAGGATGTCCGCCACCAGATACGGCTCGTATTCTCTTCCATTGGGGGAATCAATTTGAATAGCCATTTTTACCGTCATCTTCCCAATTTGAAACGAGTTTACCTTAACCACTATATCTCCGATTGAAAACGGTTTCAGGCGTCGTGCAACCGTTTGAGTCTTGGATTCATTGGTTTCGATGGAAGTTTCCAATCTTTTTGCAAAGTGTTCAAATGGCCCAGCACCCCATTCACATTTCTTGACAGAGTTCGTGCCGAGTCCCCATGACAGAATAAGGGAAGGAATGACTGGTTGTAGAGAAGGTCGTTCGGCCAGACTTACTTGCGTTTGAAATCCATGAGCTAGCACCAACAAGTCTTCTCTAAATGTCTGGGTTCCATTGATAACTCGTCGATACGATAACCAGTGGGATGATTTGTTGGAAATTCTTTCGGGCGTGGACGTCGGTAAAGGGTGTACATCTAGTTTCGCTTTGTTGTCGAGTACCCATAAGTTCCCCAATATCATGTCGTGACCCAGTTCTTTGACAATGTGGAATTTGATATGCGTTATAGCATCTCCCATCTTGATCTCGAGGTTGATGTAGCCATGCGCGTTTAAAGCTTCTCCTCTCGGGTTCTTAATCACAGACGGGGAACGGGTAGCGTCTTGTTTTGTAAATCCCGCAACCTTTATTGTCTTGAAAGTAATGATGTTGAGGTCAGAGGCCGCGTCGATGAGCGTGTTTTCAGATTCGATACCTCTTAAACGGGACGTAGTAAGCAGTCCCCATTTCTCCCCTTTAATTTCGCCCGTTTGGAAATCTTGGGCCCCTGGTGTGGTTTCCGGGGAGAGAAAAAGTCGTTTGCCGGATACAACTCGATTGAGAGCTGAGAAAATATCTTGGCACTGCACCTTGGAAAGATAGAGAATTTTTCATCCATGATGCATCATGGATTGTACAGTCTCGTGCACGGAGTCCCCATATAACCCACAGTTTCTTATTGGGAGTGGGTCTCGATGTACTCCCTCGTCTCCTAGTTGGAGCTCTCCCGCTTCTATCTTTTCTTTGAAAATATGCTTTAGTCTATTGCAATCACTGGTCGGGTAGTAAACGAATCTGTGGTAATGGCACTACTTGGGGTTCGCCATCTCAGCCTTAGTTGGTGGACGTCTGGGAGGTGGCAGTCTGATAACATCATCTTGAATCCATGCTTCTAGGAGGTCAATCACCTCCTCGATGGGAAATGGAAAATCGAAGGTATTCCCTTCGGTTTCATGATGATGCATGGGATCTTTAGTGGCGGGGTTTCCCGTTGCGTCGGTGCTTCACGTTTTGGCTGGTGGCCTGTAGTTGGGGCCTTCCTTTTTCCTCTTTTGTTTACTATGTTCACGAGGATGAGCCGGCATTAAATTGCTTGCTGGTAAGGCATCTAGTCCTACGAGTTTCACGCATGTCTTCGATTCGAGTTGGCCTAGTTCTTTCCAGTAATGCTGGTGCTGTCGTTGCGGATCGTATAGCGACTTCATGGAGTTCGGAGAATGTTAGAAGCGCAAGTTTTCTAGCAAGGCGCGGTAAATAAGAACCATACCATTGATGCACGCGTTCACCAGCTGTTTCTCAGTCACGTTTGGGTCGTGATAGTCGAGCGCTTGAACCTTGAACCTTTTGACAAAATCTTTCGGATGTTCATTATCCCACTGGTACATTCTTCCGAGGTGTGAGAAAGTAACTTGTTCAGACACGACGAAGTACTTCCTGTAAAACGCGATAACCATGCTACTCCAGTTGGGAATACTGTTCGGCGGGATGTTGTTATACCATGTCTACGCCCTTCCAGTAGGTGATTTTGAGAACTCCCTTAGACGAAGAATGTGATTATATTCATGTTCACCTAGGGATTCCAAGAAACGGGAGACATGCTCATGTGCATTCCCGGCGCCATCGTATAGGGTGAATTGAGGAGAGAAGTACCCCCTTGGAAGAGGGATTCTTTGCATTTCGGATGGGTAAGGGGTTTGGTGTTGATGTATGTCCAGTTCATCATTCTTGATTCGGTTGCGGTGAAGTTTCTCCATATCTTCTCGCGTGACGAAGTTGGACGGCTGATTTCTTTCCAATGGGATTTTAGCGCGAATTTCCTCATTCGCGGAGGCATTCTTCGTCAAGGTGCCAGCGTTGGGGTTGTTGGTGACGTTTCTAAACGGATCTGGAGGACGCGACTCACGTGGTAGCCACTCTGTCAAGGTCTTGGGAAAGACAAGTACTTCCTTCTGTGTTGAAACCATATCCGTATGGGCTCTGGCGAGCATTTCCTGTCGTTCCATCAAATCAACGATGATGACATACGGAAGGATTATTCTGGTCCCTCCGGTCTCTCATCCCGTCGGTAGGGTAGTTGGAACCTTAGTTGTGGTTGGAGGTGCCATTCTAGACGAAACATTAGGAGCCGTAACGTCAGCTCTGGCTCTGGTGACTGGCGGCGTAACGAACGAAGAGGTGTTTTAGTTGTCGTGATAAGAGGGTTGTGCATAGACATTAGAGGCGGCGACGGCTCTGGCCTTGCTGATTGGAGGTGTTACGCTTGACGGAGTGGATTCGGAGTTACTGTAGTCAGTAGGTGATGTAACGACGTTACTGGGAGAGACATTAACATCAGGGACGTGCTCTGTGTTGGTATTCTCGGCAGCCGCTCCAGACCTGAGTTCCATCATATTGGGATTAATGTTCGGGAAATGAAATCGGGAGTTGGAGTTGATATTGTAACCGATAGATCAATCCTCCCGCTGTGGTCGCCAATTTTTTGTGGGTGAAAATGGTTTCTACTTATTTCGGTAATTGCGGGTGTGCATGTGAGAAATAATTTAAACACTAAACAATATACTTCAAGGGAGTACTTTAGGTTCGAGAGATCAATTTGTACAAGTCCAGCCTAAACCAAGAAATGGCCATTCCAGACTTGCTTCAGTCACAAAGTGGAGGAGAATGGGTTGGTTTTGGGGAGGGAAGTAAGGAAAGTGGTGAGACCAGAATAGTTGATTCTGGAAGAGTAGTTGGGTTACTACGACTTGTTATCCGAAAAGTGAAAGAGCTAACAAGGTGAGCTAGCAAGTAAGTATTTCTGAGTGTTGTATCTCCTGTATGAACTTGTTTTTCAATGGAAATAGGTAAGACCTATTTATACAAGTCGGAGTAAAAAACGTACCCTAGTCTCATTAAGGAGTGGGGAAGTAAATTTGAGGAGGTGGTAACCGTATGCATGGAATTGATGTTCCACAAAGTGGTTAACGCATGAAATTGGTTTTCATGAAACTGCTAACGTTATGGAATTGATGTCCCATAAAATTGTTAACGCATGTGCTTTATGTCCCATGAATGTTTCACACATAACTTCCCGTATTTACTAACCGCCTCACCCTTATGACACTTCCTTATGACGGGCCTAGTGTACGTCGCACGCTGTAAACCGCCAAACCAATACCCAAAGAGGTTCCCCCAGTTTGTGTTGATGTCTCGAATGTTTTTGGAAAACATATAGCATGTTGTTGTGGATTGGCAAGTCAAACTCGGGAAACTTGCTAGCCTGGTGACCTTCGACGGTCGAGATTTTGCATCTTGAGAGGAAGAGAAACCGTTGATAGTTGCACGCCTTCGTTTTGGTAGCCGCGTAGTGAAGGCCAACGTGGTGGCGCGGCTAGGTTGGAATGTTGTTGACATGGCATGGTTTGGCATGGCCAAACTTAGGTTTTCAGGCCAAAGGTTACCATGTGTCATCTGGTAACCTTGGATGGCTAGGATTTGCTCCTGGGATTGAAGGGCAATCGTTGATTTTTGCACGCCTTCGTTTTGGTGGTCGCGTAGGGAAGGCCAACATGGTGGTGCGGCTAGGGTGTGGTTATGTTTGGCATGTGGGGACAACGGTTCGCCTTGGGCATGGCTAGCTTTGGTTAGGTACGATTTTGGCTTGGAATATGGGGCCAAGGGTTTTCCAAGGGCGTATGGCGTGGCTAGGGCCAAGGCAATGGCGTTTGGTTTGGCATGATGTGACTAGCATGGCTAGGGCCAAGGTAAAGTGTATTTGGAATGGCGCTTGGCTAGGTTTGGTTTGGATTGGCATATGGGGCCAAGGGTTTGGCATGGGCGCATGGCGTGGCTAGCTTGGGCTAGGTGCGGTTTTAGCTTGGAATGCATGTGGGGGCCAAGGGTTTTCCATAGGCGCATGGCGTGACTAGCTTGGGCTAGGTGCGGTTTTGGCTTGGCATGTGGGGCCAAGGGTTTGCCATAGGCGCATGGCGTGACTAGCTTGGGCTAGGTGCTTGACCAATCTAGGGTTTTGGGGAAAAGGTCGTTTGGTAACCTTAGACGGCCAGGATTTGCTCCTGGGATTGAAGGGCAACAGTTGATTGTTGCACGTCTTCGTTTTGATAGCCGCGTAGTGAAGGCCAGTATGGTGGCGCGACATGGGGCCATGGTAGGTGTGGCTGGTATGATTTGCTATTGGCACGGAGGTGCGGATAACATGGTTGGCATGCTTTGGCGCGGTCGGTGTGGCTGACATGATTTTCCATTGGCATAGAGATGCGGCTAGTATGGTTGGCATGCTTTGGCACGGTCGGTGTGGCTGAAATGATTTTCCATTGGCACAGAGGTGCGGCTAGCATGGTTGGCATGCTTTGGCGCGATCGGTGTGGCTGCCATGATTTTCCATTGGCACAGAGGTGCATCTAGCATGGTTGGCATGCTTTGGCGCGGTCGGTGTGGCTGGCATGATTTTCCATTGGCACAGAGGTGCGGCTAGCATGGTTGGCATGCTTTGGCGCGTGATCGTGTGTGTCTGGCATGATTTTTCATTGGCACAGAGGTGCGGCTAGCATGGTTGGCATGCTTTGGCGCGGTCGGTGTGGATGGCATGATTTTCCATTGGCACAGAGGTGCGGCTAGCATGGTTGGCATGCTTTGGCGCAGTTGGTATGGCTGGCATGATTTTACATTGGCACACGTGGGAATTAGGGTTTGTCTTGTCGTAACCCTAATTTGAAAAAGATACCCCGGTAATTATTTAGAGACACATTAAAGGTTTCAGTAAATGTGCCTAGTAAATGCTTGTTACTTTAAATGTTGTGACATCACTATCCGCTAGGGTTTAGTGTTTTACAATTTTAACCCTAAGCTATAATACACCATCAACAGTATACTATATGACTCTAAACTAACCACAAGTTGGAGTATTTTATTCACTATTTTACACAAAAGTTGAAAAATTTACAATGCAAATGCTTAACCACTCCCCCACACTTAAACTTTACATTGTCCTCAATGTAAATTGAGTCATCCAAAGTAAGTCAAGGTGGGAAATCGTACATGATATATGACAAGAAATTAGAAGAAAAAAATACAAGACAAGAAAAACTAAAAATAAGACAAGAAATACTCATCCTATGGGTTGCCTCCCATTTAGCGCTTGGTTTAAAGTCGTCAGCCCGACTATCTCCTCGCAAATTCACTCCCCATATACCAATAATCTGAAAATTTGAGGATCCTTCCATGTAACCTGTTTTGCAAATACTCGCTTCACACAAATATTAGTACAAGAAAACATAAATGAACCTATCGCCCCATAGAAGTTTCCCCCATACTTATTCTTTTCTACACTTGGAAGTGTATAAAGAACATAAAAATCAGGGACTTCTATGGTTTCTTCTTTGCAAACATCCATAATATCGAGAAACAAAGTCATTTAACAATATTCTCGCAGCACATACATCCAAACCAATAAGAGGTAAAGAAGGAGAAACAATATGCAAGGGAATTAGACAAACATTGCACAATCTCTTTTAGCACGAAATCCTCTTCATCCTTGAAAAACTCAAATGAATTATTCACCTCTTGTATATCATGGTCCTCTATCAAACCTTGCAAACATTCTTCGTTGTTTTCTGCCTTAACCAAGATCTCGGTATCAACATCTTCATTATAATCATTTGCAAGCTCAATTGGGTCTTCCGCAATATTACTCAAATCAATCCCATTCTCAACATACTCCATTTCGTTGCTAGGCACATACTCTACTGCAGATCCAAATTTCACTATGAGGAACTTTTTTAGAACACTCAAAAATTCATCATCCTCAAGCTCCACCCTTTGAATAGGCTCTTGATCATTATTAAGATCAATGCTTGATTTATTGATAGGTGCAATATTTGCACTGGCTATGTACTCAAATGCTTTGTTTTCTTGGTAGTTTTTGTATCATTATGCTTTGATTTTGTTTGTTTTTGAGTTTCTTAGGTGTTTGAGGTCGTCTTAACCAAAAGTAAGCGGAACTAGCTCAAATCCAAGATTTGTTTATATCACCTTGAAGAGGACGAAAAGACGAAGAGAACGGCGAAAGAATAGAGCGATTTCCGACGTCGCATGAGGAAGTTAGGAGCATTTGAAGCGAGTTGAAGTTGCGACAAACTAAGATGCGCAGAATTGATAAACGCACCCCTGGATTTACTCGATGCACCCAATTGTTATAAACTGAACTATCAGTCTTCTGTGACTGACAGTTGAATGAGTTTAAAGACACCAGTTTGTTACGGGGACCACCATCATTTCTTCCTCACGTCTTTACGTGACTAGCAATGATGGATTCAGTATCTGCAGAAAAGATGTTGAGCTGTGTTGCTGCTTGCGTCTGTGATGGAGCTCGACAGTATAGTTGGCTGAGTGATGACCATGATGAACTGTGAGAGATGATCGAGCAAGTCAGTGATTGAGGTGGATCTCGAGCTGGACAGAGAAACATGGCTGCTGCCATTTGTTGTTGCTACATGGGAGTTGAGCTCGAGAGATAACAGCGATGGCATGATTTTGTGGTGGTCATGGAAATCATTGGAAGGAGTTGGCTAGCTGTCGAGTTTGGAATTGGTGGATCAGAGTTAATGGTGAAGATGTATACTGCTACTGTGACTATTTTGACTGGAAGTAAACGAAGTTGATGAAGAAAATGAGTACAGCTTGAGTTTGTTGCTGATTGGATGATATGGAGGAGTTCTCAGAAATCGGAGATGGGAGCTGCTAAGCTGACTTGAAGGAGACTTGCAGGTAACAAGAACTCAAGCTGGGATTGTGCTGGAAGTTGACGGAAGTTGATGGACTGGCAATGCTCGGTGATGGAATGACTTTGGTAGTGATTCAGTCGGGAACTGGTTGCTGCTAGTTTCGGAAATGGTTCTTTGTATTTAAACGGCTTAGATTCAAAGAAGCTTGTAGACATGCATCTGCTGGTAATATGGGTGAGCGAAACTTTGCATGACTTAGTGCATGGGTTTCTTTTATATACCGTGCCAAGGTTTTGCATATGGTTTCGCTCACCTTCGCTACAAGCACGTCAAATGTCTCCTGTTAGGTCATCTGACACTGTGGCTCTGTATCTGTTTCTACAAAACAACGTCGTGTTGTATGTACAATCTTACAATCAATTATGACTGATGCATTACAAAAGTATTCAATCGCACCAAAATTTATTCTGCATCACGGAAAACAATTCTGCAGTATACATGATTTATGGTACGGCATACCCGTAAATTTATTGAACATATCAGTCTAGCTTGAACAACTAGTGTTTAGTAAAATACCTTTCCCAAAAGGGACTGTCAAGTTTATGTACGACTGTAGCAGACCAAGATTTGCTAGGATGCACTGAGCAATCCTAACTTTTTCCCTGAAGAGGATTTAAATTATTTTTGTTCCCTGAAACTGAATTTTGTATTGCTTCTTTACATGTGCATTTATTTCTAGCTTTCACACCTTCTGTTGATGCATGAAAATCAGTATGCTCTATGTTTTGAATAATTGGCATTTTTGTGTGAATGGTGGGACCTTTTTCTTAAGAGTTATGTATTCCGTTTAACTTAACAGAGAACAAGAATGAGCGTGTTGTCTGTGTGAGGAATCTTACACCTGAAGATGTGCTCAAACATGCAACTAGGCTAAGAAATGCATTAGGAAGGAAGGTGGTAAAGCTGAAGACCAGGCATGTCACTAAACACCCGAGTGTTCAAGGTACATGGACCCCAGACACAAAGTTTGAATGCTGAATCGTCTAAACAGTCAGAGACTCGGTTATGTAGCAAGCATTCAACACTATATCTTTCGCAGTGATATTATTACAACTTAGATTATTCGCTCTCCCTGCTAGCTGTTTTTATCACTGGTGCTGTTTTTTATGTATACCAACCTCACTTTAGAACGAAGTTGCATGTCACTGATAGGTTGCCTTATGTCAGAATAATTTTGATAGCTGAAAAAGGAAAATGTCTAGTTGACAGCTGGATTTTTAAAAAATTTGTCGAAAACCTTAAATGTGCATCTTGATCTTGATGATATTGGCATCTGCCTGGAGATCATAGTAAACTAACAGTTACTTGTTTTGTTTCCATTTTTACTGTGGTAAGTAGTTTATGACTTTCCAGACTTTGTAATGTATGACCTGCTTATAATATCTAAAAATTCCGAAAAGCCTGCTTACATATAAATATATAATGTATACAGATAACATCAAATCTAAGTAGTTGTCAATACATTACAACGGAATTTCTCGAGATGACACTCACTTCTCCCGTTATCTTTGAATCGTATAGTGCAGGTCGGCCGACTATAGCATAGTTATGACTAGCATTCATCAAGTCAGACGGGTTCTGCAAGAAGCACCATCCTAGTATTCAACCCAACCCGATGAATTTGACAAGAAGAGTTGTTGCAATTGATAAGATGGGAAATGTTTATCAACCTTCCCTCAACTCCACAACGCCTTCATTGTCTTTATCAATTGATCAACTCTTGTTACCAAATTCCATCGGATTGATTGAATAGTAAAACGGCTCATCCTGTAGGACCCATTTGCCTGAAACCCTAGCTGTAACTACTTTCGCCCAGCTACAACCTTGCATGAGGCGGTCTACCTCAGGCTTTGGTGCAATTGGACCAGTTATAGCTGCTTTCCTAGTGCCCTGGAAAGACTGGTCATCAACTGGAATGGTAAATTTGATACAAGAGTAATTGGAAAGACTGGTCATCAACTGGAATGGTAAATTTGATACAAGATTAATTGCATAAGTATTAGCAGTTTCCGGGAAACATACGGGTTCAGCAAGATGGAACGTGTGGGTCGTTGGCCACCACTTTTCTACCAATATTTGAACAATAATGTTGTTGTGTTTTATCAGCCTCTTTTCTACCAATAGATAAACAACATTAAAATTTTATATCAGCCTCTTATTCTGTGATATCCAGCGAGGTCTTGACACCCTTACATATGACCTGGAATTAACTCTAGACCTGCAACTACATTCGGCGAAGTAAACGCAACAACATAAAATTTGAGTAAAATAGATGTTTGTAACAGGCACGGTATTCTTTCATCTTTTCAATTTCTTTTTCGCCCATACATATAGTGTTTATGACAGCCTTCTGTAGTTACCTAAAATCGGTGAGAGGCTAAAAGTGAGATTCTAGGGTTTGAAAGTGATCAGTTACGAGAGGTTGAGCACGAACAGTCTTCGTCTAAACCATCGTTTGATGTAAAAGAGGCAAGTTTAAAATTTGATACAAGAGTAATTGCATAAGTATTAGCAGTTTCCGTACATCGGAAACATACGGGTTCAGCAAGATGGAACGTGTGGGTCGTTGGCCACCACTTTTCTACCAATATTTGAACAATAATGTTGTTGTGTTTTATCAGCCTCTTTTCTACCAATAGATAAACAACATTAAAATTTTATATCAGCCTCTTATTCTGTGATATCCAGCGAGGTCTTGACACCCTTACATATGACATGGAATTAACTCTAGACCTGCAACTACATTCGGAAAGTAAACGCAACAACATAAAATTTGAGTAAAATAGATGTTTGTAACAGGCACGGTATTCTTTCATCTTTTCAATTTCTTTTTCGCCCATACATATAGTGTTTATGACAGCCTTCTGTAGTTACCTAAAATCGGTGAGAGGCTAAAAGTGAGATTCTAGGGTTTGAAAGTGATCAGTTACGAGAGGTTGAGCACGAACAGTCTTCGTCTAAACCAAGCACAATGGCTGCTTCAGTCACATGGAAGGATCACTTATGGTCGATTTTAGGGAGGGGAGCAAATGAAGAGAGAGATCACAGAAGAAGTTATTGCTCTGAGAGGTAATGAGAAAGTTGTGTCTCATCTTGGAGAAATAGATGACCTATTTATAGTTGAATTCTCTAATCTCAGGTCGGTGAAGATAGGGATTTCTTTTCGTGCAGAGCACTTTTCCCGTCTCTTCAGGAACATATAGAGAAATAGTCCGGGTATTTCTCACACGTGCCATAGACCGCCAGAACAAAACCTAATTGATATCCCTAGTTGAGACGTTGATAAATAGGCTTGATCCTATAGGTGAGACTTGTGCCTGAGTCTTATGCATGTATAAGACTCTTCAGACAAGATGGCTCAGCTCGGATAAGGCCATCTGAGGATCGACTGAGGCTGCTTGAGAATTAGCCGACGCGACTGAGGTTGTTTGAGACTTGGATGACGTGACTGAAGTTGTCTGAGATTTAGATGACGCGGCTGAGGCTGTCCGAGACTTTGCTGACGTGACTGAGGCCATATAAGATTTGGCTTATGCGACTGAGGTCGTTTGAGATTTGGCTAGAGAAATTGAGTCCCTTTGAAGTTAGCTAGGACATGTTCGGGAGAGTAAGGAAAGATTGCATGCCTAATAATGACTCTGCGAGGCTTTATCTCATTTTACACTGACCAGTGTATCTTGCAGAGATGTGTTAGGAGTCAATTGTGTCCGTATTGTGGGCTGACACGACTAGTGTATCTCGAAAATTTAGAGCACTGCTCGGTCGAACTCGCAAGCATTGCTATTTCAAGTTTGTTTGTCAAGTTTAGTTGTCAAAACTATAAGTCTTAATTTCTAGTCTACTTATAGCTAAGTCACGGATTAAGATAGAAAGTTTAGTTGAGCTTTAGACTTTACGACATTCATCGATTGAAGACGAAGAACTACTAAGGGGAGCTTGTGGAAATTCATCAACAAAATGTATGTGGAGACTTGAACTCATCTATCACTCAAAAGTCTATATCTTCTATCTCCTATTTGAGACAAAAGTCGTATAGCTATATAGACTTCGATTATACACATTTGATATTTCGAGCTGAGTTTAACTAGCTTACATATTTCTATAAATATATGTTTGTAAGCTTTCACTTTAACCAAGTTCATCTTATATTCTTGACGAAAGTCAAAAAATAATCATGTGAAAATTGTATGGTAACATCTTACATTATTTGTATGAGACAGTCATTTGATGTAGACTCGGAATGTTTCATATTGATCTATTGATAACTTGAAAATTTCTTTGATGATAATAGTTTGTGTGAGACAGCTATTGTCGTCTTCTAAGAATGTTTCAATGATTGAAATGAGAGTTTAGAACAATAAACCATGATTGGATGTAGCACAGTACTTGTATGCTAACTGTTTCAAGTTAATTCCTAGTCCGAAACCATAGTATGCATACCTAAGCATAAGTTCAAGTCCGGAATTCAACTGAGTTTGGAGGTATGTGTACCCGTTCGCATACTGGCGAACCCAAACTAAGTCCGGCCACTTAGTTATGCGTACCCGTTTGCATACTTGAGTACGTTATGTTCTAAAATTGGTTTGTTCATGAACTAATACATTTATATATAATAAGGAATGCAGTCTTTTTTCAAACATGGCTATAATGTTCATGAATTGATTCGAGTGAATCAAAATCGATTTGTCTTCAACTGTGTCTTGTATACTTCTATTAGAATGTAAACAATTGAACAACTCTATAACTAGTTTCATTTGAGTCATTTGAACTAGTTGTGTTAAGATGAACAAGGTTGATACGAAAGTATTCATATGGCTAACTTTGGTTAACTATTGTTGAGACAACAAGTTGTACACGTTTAGGTACGGTTACCCATATCTAAATGAAGTCACTTTTCATTTATGTGTAACAAGCTAAGTTCGATCTAACGGTTGAAAGATATTAGCTTGAGTCTAATCAAGTTTTCATCTAACGGTGAATATTGAATGCTTTGTTACCAAGGTAACATTGATTGCAAACCCGGATTTGAAGACTATATGCAATGGAAACCTAATCCCCACACCTCCTGCGTGATACTAGTTGCGACTAGAGTCGACACTCCTTTAACCTAGGTTTTTCTAAAACCATTATAGGTTAGCGACTTAAAGACTTCATTGGTATTATGAAACCAGGCCCAACTATTTTCTCTGTAGTTACGTTTTCTGATCTTGCTTTATTTCATCGTATTGCGTACTATCTTCTCTAAGATTTGCTTGAGATTCAATCTCCGATAGGCAAGATAAAAATTAGTCACAAACATATTCGTCTTATCGTTTGTGATTCCAAAATATCTTGCTTCGATACCGTACGATTAAGCTTATTTTGAGGTGATTGATATTACTAGGTTGTTCTTCGGGAATATAAGTCTGGTCTATCAATTGGTTCCTGTTCGCCTTGGTTTATCAAAAGACGGAACAAAACTCATAGGTATTTCTGTGGGAGATGGATTTATCTATTCAATAGACTTTTTTATGTGAGATAAATTGGTTTATCAAGTATTCGACTTAGAGTCGTAGAAGATCTTAGTTGTGGGTGAGATCAGTTAAGGGAATCAAGTACGTAGAGTCCGCACTGGATTCACAAGCTTAAGGAATGTGACTTTACCTTGATCAGTGTGAGATTGGTTAGGTCTCCACTACATTCCAGTTCGAAGTTAACTTGGAGTAGGCTAGTGTTTGTAGCGGCTTAATATAGTGTGGTGTTCAAATCTGGACTAGGTCCCGGGGTTTTTCTGCATTTGCGGTATCCTCGTTAACAAAATTTCTGGTGTATTTGTTATTTCTTTTCCGCATTATATTTTCTATATAATTGAAATATCATAAGTTGTGCGTAGTTCAATAAATTAGATAATCAAACCTTTGGTTGTTGATATAAATTGATTGACACTTGAACATTGGTCTTTGGTACCGTTCAAGTTGTTTCACATAATAATCAGGCTCACGGATTTCTATCTGTTTGATTTGTTGATTACATTGTGAAATAGAGATACAACTCTTGGATATATTTCCATTGATTGAGTCTGAATGTCTAGTTGATTCTCTTGGAATTATATTCGAGTTTCTCCATACGTATTTCCTAAATTGGGTGAGGTTGTTAGACTCCCCTCTTTTTCAGAAATGATGTTTTAGGAGTCTGTCAAAAAGTCTTAGAGGAAGAATAACCAGCGTATCTCGCTGGGTTCTTCAATATTTACTATATGCATTGTAAATATCTACTGAAAAGCACTCACAGTTTATTTACTATATGCACTGTAGGATAAACCCTGGTGGCGGGTTCTTCTAAGTTCTAGTACCTGTTCTTGTGATTTTGACTTCTAACTTGTAAGGATTTGATACAATTATGTGATTTTAAAATCAGCTGGGAACATATCTAGCATTTTTTTAATCTTGGTTGCAGAACACAAGTTTCCAGTAAATGTAATCTCTATGTTACTCGAGAGTTAGATAGACAGCGCAGATGAAAGGAAATTTGATAATTTGAATGCGTGTGTGATCATAGTTTTTGGAAGTTCATTTTTTTAATATTCACCAACTGAAAACTACAGTTGCAGGGAGTTCATGAAATCTGTACTGCCAGCAATCCTCAACTTGAGGTTGTTTCTAAACTCAACCGTGGCAAACATCCATTTTTAAAAGAACTTTACAGTAAGATTCTCAGCCGTCTCTTTTCTAGAGTACATGTCATGTTGGCTCTTTGTATTTATACGGCTTAGATTCAAAGAAGCTTGGAGACACGCATGTTCCTGTAATATGGGTGAGCGAAACCTTGCATGAGACTTGGCGCAGGTTTTGGTTTTTATACTATCCCACGGTTTTGCATATGGTTTTGCTCACCTTCGCAACAAGCATCTCCTATCATTTGACATTCTGGAAAACGGTGCAACTGGCTCCCTCGAGTATTGGTTAAACTTGTCTTGATCTAAATGTGCAAACCTAAATATGGCTCTGTATCTGATTCTACAATACAATCTAACAATTGACTATGACTGATGTATTAAATAATTTTCTATGACACCAAAATTTATAAAGCCTCCACTTCTGAAAATTCCACTAGAAATTTCTATTCGATGTTACCTTGGTCAAGGATAGTTGACTAAGATTGACCATGCAAAAATACTTGTGACTCCTCCAACTCCAAGACTAAGCACTGCCCTCTGCGCGCAGCCTTTCCCCACTTTGTTTTTTTTTTATTTTCATTTTGTTCTTCAATGCCCAATTCTAGAGATAAGTTAAGCCAAAAGCAAATTATTTTGGTTGACAGGTTTACACATTCCACTGATAAGCTGAGCCATGATGACTGATGAGTGCTAGAGATGGGTAGCACTTATGGACCATGGCTAATATTAGGATTTTAATCTAAAGTATAATATTACGATTTTAATACATTACATTATTATTGATTTTTTTTTTGCCCTAAGACAATAAAACTTCGATAAATCAATCCGCGATAAATTAATAACTTCCCTAAAATAATATTATTTGCCAGTTCCCACTTGGACCAGTGTATTAAATTAATAACCTCGCTAAATTTATAAGATAATAAATATTTAAGTATCCACTAGGGCCGAACTGAAATATAAATTAATAATCATTATAATAGCATTACATTAATGGTGCATTACCAAAATAAGATTCCAAAGTTGTTTGTTTCTTGTTCACATTTATGCAACACTAGACTTCATCTATGATTTTTTTGTAGTCCCTTGAGGAGTTCAGGAGTGCCTTTTTCAAATTGTAGGAGGAAATCATTTAGCTTTACATTTGATAAGATTGCTTCTTTACAAGAAAATGGATTCACTTGAGATGTATTCCGATGCACGCTTAATTGTATTTGATATAGTTCCTTGACTCACTTGTATGTTAAATTTTTCAAGAAACCATTTTTGTGTTTCTCTTTGAGTCACATTTGGATTGGAATGACTATAGCCACACAATGCTTTTCGAATCTCGTTTGTCATCGTGGATTTTTTGACACCTTTGAGATGAGAAGTATGAGCTATTGTTACATTCTTCTTTTGTGTTGTTGTTTTTTGTTTCTTTTAACATCAAAAGATATATAAATTTATGCACATAATATGCAATATACTATACTATATTGTATTATATTATGCCAAAAATTTATTACACATCAATTTGAATTGAAAATAATATCTCAAGATATTTGTTATTATGGGAAACCATTAAGTTTAACTTAAAAACATTTTTCTTTTTCTTTTTTTTTTAACTTAAATTTATAGTGTTTCGATAATTTAATAACTTATTAATTTATTGATAAATTAATACTTCGCTAAATTGATAGAATTTATCGGTCCCAACATTATTAATTTATTGAAGTTTTACTAGATATTAAATTAAAATATACGACCGCCGCGAAATTAGCCAAGGGTCATAATGGTTGCATTATTTAGCTTACTTTAGCTTAGCCTTATTTAGGTTTTTCTGCAAAGAAAATGTGCATGGTAATGCATTTGTCCGACTCATAAAAAATAAAAAATAAAAAAAATATTTATTTGGCTTTTTGTGCCTCTCAAGTCTCATGGATGTTCGTACTTTCTTTGATAAGGGCACTCGTTAGGGTTAAGGGATGTCCTTATATAAAGAAGAAGTTTTTCACTGCTCTCTCCCATTGAACTACATTTCCTGCCGTCTTCGTTTATCTCTGGTTTTCTCAATCTCTTTGAAATCTAAAAACATCTTTGTATTTTGAACTTTTCTATTCAAGAAATGGATGATTGGGATGCTAATCCCCACATCTATGTATACGAACAATCATATTTCTTCTCAAAAACAAGGTTAGATGCGATTCTGAAGATCATTCTCCATCCCCAAAAGCTAATCAGTATTGCGAGGAATGCCTTAAAGAAGCTTTGTAAAAGTAACAACACTTCTTTATATCATATACGCTCCTTCACAGTATTAGATTTATATGTTTCAGATTACTAACAATTTCAGATCTTAATACTAATAAATGATTCAGTTTTCAGATCTTATCATATAAGAAGATACCCATAGAGTTTAGGTAGCATTGGATGGCTCTTGGGTTTCATTTTCAGTTTTTGAATTTTATATTTTATGTTTTAATTTTAGAAGCTAGGGTTGGGATACTAGTCATGAATGATGAATTCAAATTTTCAACCAGATTTCACGTTGTACTTTGGCTTTAGGGTAAAGTTGATGATGTTAATTATTTGTTAGTGATGCTTGATGATTGCACAATCCGCCTTGAAATATGACTCAACAAGGAAGCTGTATCCTGTATGCAGCTTATCACTAGGCGGATTATGCAATCACCAAGCATAGAATTACAGTGGTAGCTAGATAAGGTTTGTCATAGACCTTCAAAGAAGTTGAAATTTTGTTGTGTTTCTTATTTTAATGTTTATCAATTGCAATTCCACATACATCTTAAATTTATATCCTTGCGTTTTTGTTATTGAATTTATAACCACTTGCAAATCATCTGTGTTATTTGTTTAGTTAGCTGGAAGAAATTACCGCTTATCTGTTGCATTAGTCGATAATAATCATTATATATTTTCCTTTTTATCCGTCTAGATTATTCTTCTGCCAATGTGGGTATTTGTTTCATTTGTGAACATGAATTAGTGGAATGTGGTCAATACATGATATTGAGCAAGCCGAAAATGCACTAGGTTTTGGAGCTATTAAGTGTTATTCTCCTTCGTACTTTGGGGGTCTTTATCGACTATGTCATCCAACATATATGCATTTTTAAAGGAAAACAATAAGAATACTGCTGGACAGGCGTTCAGTTTTGCTGATACGCTTTGTAAGCAGGTGCGCCTCACCCTTCACTCTTTTCATTTGGCCAGATATCTGTTTATTATTATTACTGTGAGTAATTGGTTTCTGTAACTGATTAGGGAAATACTGTTGTAAACCTCCAACATGCATATGCTCGTGTATGTACTGCCGCTGAAAAATCTAGCAAAATTGATGAAGAGGTAAAAACGAGAGGTATCAAGATTTATGAAGGTGAAGGGCTTCAGTTGGCCTCTCTTCTTTGTCATTTTAATTCTGTTGTGGAAGAAGCCTGCTTGTGCTTTGACCCTTCCCTCTTATCTGGTTACTTGTATGAATTGTCGCTGCAGTTTGATCAGTTTGTCCGTGTCTGTAAGGTAAGACTTTGTTACTACTTAATAGAAGTAAGTGTAGGATTTAGATCTCATATTAATCTACACACAGATCTAATGATTCTCACATGTGGGCTTCAGGTCAGTCAGTATACAGAGGACTAGAACATGAGGATTGTCTTATGTAAATCCATTAAAAAAGTGATAAAGAAATGTTTTGAACTACTGGGTATTGAGCCCATCCACATGCTTTAGTTTTTGGTTAGATGACAGAGCTCCCTTGTTTCTTAATTCCTTATGTAAAGGGTAGTGAGGTTTTGGAGGCATAAGATCATTGCTGAAGGAGTTTTAGTTTTTCCCTTTTTGGTGTCAGAATTTTGATCATTGCCTTGGTATTGTCATTAATTGCTGGAATGTTGTAAGTTCATCCTTGAACAAAAATAACTCTTGTTGTTAGTTATCCTGGTGTTGTTAGGAATTGGCAGGAAGTTCCACTTTACATTGATTATTACAAACTTCAGCCAAGGTGGTGGCTTCAACGAATTCTTTTTTTATATTTTTTTTACTTATTAAAACTAATGATGAACCTAATGAACTTTTCTCGTCTCTTTTTCTTCTTCTTTTTTTTTTCATATTTTTTTTTCATATTTTTTTTTTTGATAAGGGAACTAGTATAATGATAACCATGTTCCTTTTTTTTTTTTTGAGACATGAGAATATAATACAAATTCAAATTAAAAAAAATCAAGTACAAAGGCCATGGAGTAAGTACTTTACCGCTTGATTATTCACAACTTGTATGTCTTGATATCATAAACTTCTTGAATTCTCATCTTGATAATCTTCGCTCTTGTACATAAGTCTTCAACTCGTATAAATTCTTCTCCTTGTCTTGTTGCTTTACTTGAATCTAAAATCTGCTCATTTTTGTACCGTTGCTTGTAAACCTTGAACGTCTTCAACTTTCCTTCGAATTTGTGATGCTCCTCTTGTTGATGATGATGGTGTTTCTATGGACCTATTGGTGTAGAGAGAGATAAAGTGGATAGTGCTAACTGCGAACAAAATTACAAGTGGTATGTAAGTTAGCAATTCGATGTCACCATCATGATTGATAAAATAAAACTCAAGAGATCAAAATAGTTCTTCTATTGGTGGGATCTTGGGTAGCTCACCATTCTACCCGGAGTTTCCGTACGGTGACACACACTCTAAAAGCACATATTTAGACATGTACAAAGAATTGAAGGTCGGTTCCTCTCATGATGTAACACGGGTAGTCTCCACTATAGGGGATCACAACTCTAGCACCGAATTCCGCTGCACCTCATTTTCCACTGCCATGGTTAAATCCAACTTTAACTCTCATACAAGTAAGAAACCCGATCACGTTCTCTGTCATCTTTAAGTTCAGTCACTCTTATGAAAATCTCGATGTAATCTTAGCGACATGTATACTATGTGACTCTAAACTAAACACAAGTTGGAGTTTTTTATTATTATTTTACACAAAAGTTGAAAAAAATTTAAAATGCGAAAAATTTACAATGCAAATGCTTAACCACTCCCCCACACTTAAACTTTACATTGTCCTCAATGTAAATTGAGTCATCCAAAGTAAGTCAAGGTGGGAAATCATACATGAAATATGATAAGAAATCAGAAAAAATAAATACAAGACAAGAAAAACTAAAAACAAGACAAGAAAATAAAAATAAAACAAGAAATACTCATCCTATGGGTTTCCTCCCATTTAGCGCTTGGTTTAAAGTCGTCAGCCCGACTATCTCCTTAAATTCACTCCCCATATACCAATAATCCGAAAAGTTAAGGATCCTTCCATGTAACCTGTTTTGCAAATGCTCGCTTCACACAAATATTAACACAAGAAAACATAAATGAATCTATCCTCCCATAGAAGTTTCCCCATACTTATCCTTTTTTACACTTGGAAGTGTATAAAGAACATAAAAATCGGGGACTTCTATGGTTTCTTCTTTGCAAACATCCATAGTATGCGAATCAAATGTTTCTAATGGCGGATATCGAGAAACAAGGCCATTTAACAATATTCTCTCAAGTACATACATCCAAACCAATAAGAGTTAAAGAAGGAGAAACAATATGGAAGCGATTAGACAAACCTTGCACAATCTCTTTTAGCACCTAAATCCTCGTTCATCCTTGAAAAACTCAAATGAATTATTCACCTCTTGTATATCATGGTCCTCTATCAAACCTTGCAAACATTCTTATCGTTTTTCTCGCCTTCCTTAACCAAAATCTCGGTATCAACATCTTCATTATAATCATTTGCAAGCTCAATTGGGTCTTCCACAATATTACTCAAACCAGCCTCATTCCAAACATACTCCTCTTCGTTGCTAGGCACATACTCTTCTCATAGATCCAAATTTCACTATGAGAAACTTTTTCAACACTCAAAAATGCATCATCCTCAACCTACACTGTTGAATAGGCTATTGATCATTATTAAGATCAATGCTTGAGTTATCTACAAAAGTGTCATCATAGTCCTCTTCTTCTTCATCTTGATCCCAAAAAGATTCCGCTTATAAACCTTTGGGAAATGTCACCATGAGTTGGTTCAAGTGATGTATCTTCAAAATCATAATCACTTTCATAGTTAACATAAAGTTGGACGTCATTGAATTTAGTGTTGCTAGTCTCAAACTCATCCTTTTGAATAGGTGAATGATCACTATTAAGATCAAGAGTTGAGTTAACTACACAATTATCAATGAAAGACCCCAAAGGTTGGCATTTTTCAACATTAACATCAATCAAATATTCATCACAAAACACAGGCACATTAGAATAGTTATTGCTTTGAATACAAAGTTCTTCTTTATACCTTTCTT
>JAJJWX010003615.1:0-10657 GCA_023529315.1 Papaver bracteatum
AAGTGGATTTATAGTGGTTCGATCAAGATGATCTACATCCACTTTAAAGATTTACTTATATCAAGCAGACTATAGATTTAGAAAGATTACAAGAGTATACACTCCTTCAAGAACAAGACTTTACTCTCTCTTAAGAAATACTTAATCTTCTCTCTTGGAACTTTAGTATGTTTCTACGATGCTCTAAATGTGTTGGGATGATTTCAGCAATGAGAATAACAAGGTCTTATATGTAATGGGGAAGCTAAAGAATGTCGACATAATTCACTTTTTGCCTACTAGTTCCACCACCGATAGCCTATTAGTATATCACATGGTGCACCTTTAGGCTACAATGCCATCACGAATAACTACATCTGGCTCCCACCTTTAGTCTAAGGCGGTGTTATATTCAAGACATACTTGAGTCCTCCATTGTCCACCACTTGAGTTCCCACTAATCCCACCGAAAGTCTAGATCCATAATGAGTCTCCACCGAAAGTGCTCAATAATTCAAGGCATATTCTACAAATCTCCACCTTGACTTGAATACCATCACCACTCATCATCATCGTTTTCTCTCAGCCCCTCAAGGGCTCTCAACACCTGTTGACACCAACCAATTCAGCGACGCTTGAACTTGATACTTGAAACTGGTAATCAACATATTCAGAGGATTATCTCAGAGAACCTTTAGCATCGCTATCCTACCTTCCCAACTGCACCTTGATAAAATGATACCTGACATCTGATGCTTGTTCTCTCATGATACATTTGGTTTTTGGTCAGTGAATGGCACTTTGGTAATCACAGAACAAAGTTGCATTCTCTTGCTTTGAAACCAAATCACCAACCAAACCCGTCAACCATATACCTTCCTTCATCGCTTCGCTGACTGCATGTACTTTGCCTCAGTTGTAGACAATACAACCAGCTGCAAAACCGACCTCAATTGATAGTAATTTACTACACAATGTAAAGTGTAATTGTCAAACGTGACCTTCTCTATCCAGATCATCGCTTGGCATAGAATCAACATAACCACAACATCTCTCTCGAATCACCATAGTGTTGTATGAAACACTAAACCAAATCATACTTCCCATTGATATTAGAATCCACTTTAAATCTTGCCAATGAGCCTTCAAGGACTTCCAATATATCTAACACCACACTCCATTTGTCGATATCCGGCCTTTGTATCTGACCATGGCATCGCCCTGATGCTTTACCATTGCGCTTGCAAGTGTAATAAACTCGAGGACATATATTTGACACATCTGCAAGTTTGGATTGATTTGCTTTCTAGAAAGTTCAAATGAGCTGCCAAAGGAGTACTTACTGGTTTTTCATCTTTCATACCAAACCGATCAACACCTTTCGTGTAAGCTCGGGGACAAATTCAATTTCTCTCAACTTCGGTTTCTATGAATCCATGCCCAATATCTTCTTTGCTGAGCCCAAATCCTTCATCTCAAACTCACTACTCAACTGCTCCTTCAACTTCTGCATCTCTGACATGTATTTGCAAGCAATCAACATATCATCAACATACAAGAGTAAATACACAAATGAACCATCTTGGAGTTTCATGTGATATACACAACTATCATACTTACTCCTGTCATAGCCATTTGCCACCATAAACGTATCAAAACGTTTATACCACTGCCTTGGAGATTGCTTCAAACCATACAAGGATTTCTTCAACAAACATACATGGTCTTCTTTGCCAGGAACTCCAAACCCCTTTGGTTGTTGCATATAAATACGCTCTTCCAAATCACCATGAAGGAAAGCTGTCTTAACATCTAGTTGTTCTAATTCTAGATATTTCATAGCAACTATAACAAGTAATGTTCTAATAGAACTATGTTTAACAACAGGAGAGAATACCTCATTGTAGTCAATTCCTTCTCTTTGTGTAAAACCCTTTGCCACAACCCTTGCCTTGTACCTTGTTCCTTCACTATCTGAAGTACCTTGTTTATTTTTGAAGACCCATTTGCTTCCAACAATCTTCTGCCATTTTGGTCTTGTAACTATCTCCCAAGTGCCATTCTTGCCTATGAGACTCACCCCTTCTAATTGCAGATGCTCCCCATTCGCTTGATTCTTCACCACCGATTGCTTCTTCATAGGTTGTTGGATCATCCCTATCTATGCTCTCACCATCGCAAATGTATATGCAAAATCAAACCATTGTTTAATTTATCTCCTCGAGGTGGTCTCGACTTTACTTTCCTTCTATCTCTTGCAAGATTGTACTAATGACCTGTGCTTCTTCTTCCTGGGAAGGTTTTGCTAATATCTTGATCATCATCATCATCAAAAACAACACCCTCATTGCTTCCTTGAATTTGCACCTCAAGTTCCACCTTGTCACCAAGCTCCACTTTATCACTAACACCTCTTCATCTTTTCCATCTAGTTCTTTATTATTTGGCTTCAACATCGATTTCTCATCAAAATTTCACATCTCTGCTGATAAGAAACTTGTTTGATCTTCGCAGGACACCATACCCGTAGCCTTTCACGCCTTTACATACCCAAGAAATTTACACTTTATTTGCTCTAGGCTCTGTGCTTCCCCTCATTCATGAGCATAGGCTGGACATCTGGAATATATTCAAGTCTTCATAGATTAGTATATGAACCTGTCCAAATTAATTTGAGTCTTGCACTCAATGGTATCCAGTGGAGATTTGTTCACTAAATAAGATGATGTGTTCTCGCTTTGCCAAAATTCACTTTAGTAACTCAAAGAGATTGAAGCATGCACCGTGCCTTCTCCATTATGGTTTTTTGTTCATCATTTCGCAACACCATTTTGTTGGTGTTTTTTCGACTGTGCGGTGTCTCACAATCCCTTGCTCCCTTGCAGAACTCATTGAAATCACCCCACAAAATCTCCAAACCATTGTATGTCCTCCAGCTTCTGATTTGTCTTCAGTTTGTTTCTCAACCATAGTCTTCCATTGCTTGAACTTGACAAAAGTTTCATCTTTGTGTTTAAGTATGAATACCCATACTTTCCATGAGAAATCATTGATGAACGTCAACATATATCTACCACCACCATGTGAATCGAATTTTATGAAGGACCCCTAAGATCCTAATGAATATAATCGAATACCTTGGTGTTATGAATAAATGTATAAACTTGACTCTACTAATGCTTTCAAAGACACAATGTTCCACGAAATCAAGCTTGCCTGTTTTATGACCACAAAGCAATCCTTCTTGCTCAAAATATAACCCCTCATCGCCATATTCCAGTCATATATGCCACAACTTGGTAGTATCATCATCGTAACTTGAAGAACATAACCAGTTGCATCACCTTGTCACAAGAAGACCTTATAGCGTATAAAGACCATTAATTCTCTCGCCCTTCATAATTGTAAGACTTCCTCTTGAGACAAGAATAACTCCACCTTCACCTTGATACTTGCAGCCATTTGAATCAAGCCTACCCAAAGAAATAAGATTTCTTCTCAGGTCCGGAACATGCCTAACCTTAGTTAAAAGTCCTCACCATACTGTCATACATCTTAATTTGAATTGTACCTACACCCACCACTTACAAGTGACATTGTTTCCAGCCAAGAACTTTACCACCTTCTCTAGCTATGATTAGTAAACCACTCTTTATGAGGACACATGTGAAAAGTACACCCGAATCAAGAATCCACCCATTCTCCGAGCTTTCGGTATGAACCGTGGAGAACCTTTCCATCGTCACTACGCTTCAACATTTGCTGCGGTGCCTTTGTTAGTATTCTTCTCGACATTCTTCAATTTTGACAATCCTTCTTGAAATGCCCCTTTCCTTACAATGAAAAGCAATATAATTTACGGTTTGATTTAGACCTTGACGTTTGATCTACTCCTATCAAATTTCTCTATTCCTCTAACAAACAACCCATCTCCGAATTATCTTTACCGTCGGGAGCATTGCCTTCTTTAACTCCTTAGAGTTCTGAAGTCGCTTAACGTATTCCATGGAAATTGAAGTTTTTCCATACATTACGGTATCAACAAAATTTTCATAAGATGGTGGTAAGGAACAAAGCAAACCCAAAGCTTGGTCTTCATCTTGAATTTTGACCTCAATATTTGACAAATCCAAGAGAATTTTATTATAATCATCAATATGATTTATAATAGACATTCCTTCATGCATTCTAAGAGTATGTAATTTCTTCTTAAGATATAAACGATTAGTTACGGATTTAGTCATATACCTCTTCTCCAACTTGTTCCATAGCCCATCCGGTGTCGTTTCCGTTGAAACTTCTCTCAAGACCTCGTTGCTTAAACACAATAAAATTAATCCATGTGCTTTCTCCATGAGTTCATACTTTTCTTCATCCTTCAATGTTGTTGCTAGAGACGCTTTCCCATTCAAAGTTTTCACCAAACCTTGTTGCACCAAAACATCCCTCATCTTTAGCCTCCATAAATTGAAATCATTCCTTCCATCAAATTTCTCAATCTCATATTTTGCCGCCATCGTTGATCGCTTTTACCCGAAGCTCTGATACCAATTTGTTATGACCAATGGCTATTCTAAGCACAATCAATAGAGAATTGAAATAGAAATGAAAAACAAATGTAAAACAGGCACACACACAACACAAGGATTTATAGTGGTTCGATCAAGATGATCTACATCCACTTTGGAAGATGACGATAACGTTGCACTATGATTTAAACAAGATTACAAGAGTATACACTCCTCAAGAACAATACTTTACTCTCTCTTAAGAACACTACTCTTTCTCTTTTTGGAACTCTTAGTATGTCTCTCACTGATGCTCTAAATGTTGGGATGATTTTACAATGAGAATAACAAGGTCTTATATAGAATGGGGAAGCTAAAAAATGTCAACATAATTTACTAGCTCTACTAGTTCCACCACTGACATCTTACTACTGCCACCGACAGCCTATTAGTATATCACCATGTGCACCTTTCGGCTACAATGCCATCACGAATAACTCCACTGTCCACCTTTCGGCTAAATCAGAGATTAGTATATTCAAGACATACTTGAGTCCTCCATTGTACACCACTTGAGTTCCCACTAATCCCACCGAAAGTCTAGCTCCATAATGAGTCTCCACCGAAAGTGCTCAATAATTCAAGGCATATTCTACACAACATACCAGTTGTGGAAAGCATCAATGGCAATTTTAAGTTTCCGTCAGAAAAGGCGTTCAAACTAAGGGAGGTTAATGGAGTCGCGCGCATGTTAACCCGAATGGCGTTGAACAAAGACATGAACACACTGGCTAAAATGTGGTTGTACAGGGACAAGACGTTTATCAACATTGGAGAACTTCCTAAGGATTTCCAGAAACCTGTCGCGGAAAGAATGGAGTTGGACAAGGAGGGGTTTGAATACTCTCCAGGAACGAAACCGATGAAGTGGTGATACTTGTTGGGCCTATTCCCTCCTTATGGGTCCATCAATTCTGGCTGCCCCTTAACTAATGAGGGGAGTAACATAGCGGTGCCTATGTAAGGTTATGTTTTGTTAGCAAAAGGCATCAGAATGTTTTTTCATTCTTACGGGTTTCTTCTTCATTTTGTGAAGAAAGAGAAAGAGAGGAAGAAGAGAAAGAAAGTGAGTGAGATAGAGAGATTAAGCCACCAATTTTTGGTGAGATTGGAGTATCTTGAAGAGAAGAAGAAAGGGTTCTTGTCAAAGGTTCCTTTGCTTGTTGTGGTGAAGATTGATTGATCAATTTCCACATCTCTTCAAAGGGGAAAAATCTAGGGTTTTTTCAAACCCTAGTAGTAAGTATCTCAAATCATTTGCTATTCTCAAATCGATAGTGAATCTCATATTATATGTGAATGAATTGTTGATCCATCCTTAGGGGTGAGTGTAATTAGGCAAATTGGTATCCAAGTGCTATAGGTACCTTGAAGAAGAGTGTATCCCCAAATTGGGAGAATTGTGTGTAACCTATTGTTTAATTATAGTGGAAGATTTGCCCGTGGTTTTTTATCCTTCACTTTGGAGGGGTTTTTCCACGTAATTGCCGGTGTTGTGTGATTTCTTCTATATTGCGTAGTTGTGTTATATCCGCATTTGTATATCATTGCTTGTATAGGTTTCGTATTGCGCATAGCGGCTCGGATTTTATAAGCCTCCCCCAACAAGTGGTATCAGAGCTTTTGGGTTGAGATAATCCTGTGCAATGGTGAAAGCTAGCACTAGTAATAGAATGGTCAATTTGACCGGTGAGAACTTTGTGATATAGAAGGCGAAGATGGAGGACTGATTATATTGTAAAGATCTTTATGGTCCAATAGAGAGTAAGGGAGTAAGGCCTGAGAAGACAGGTGAAGAAGATTGGAAAGTTACTAATCGAAAAACAGTTGGTTTTATTCGTTAGTGGATTAATGATGGTATTTTTCATCATGTGGCTAGTGAGACACTAACATATTCTTTGTGGACCAAGTTAGAGGAGATATATGATCAGCAGTCTCCTTGTGCAAAATCTCTTCTATTCAAAAGGTTTGGAAAGATGTGCTACAAGGAAGGAAGTTCAATGGCGCAACATTTAAATGAAATGATGGGTATTATGAATCAGCTTACATCTATGGAGCTGATAATTCCTGAAGAGATACAAGCTTATTTGTTGTTAAATACTTTACCAGACAGTTAGGAGCCATTGAGGAATTGTTTCAGTTATTCTGCTCCAGACAGGAAGTTGAACATGACTGTTGCAACTAGCAGTTTGCTGAATGAAGAAGTTAGAAGAAGGTCATCAGACTCATCTCATTCAGAAGCTCTTGTTACAGAAAATCGGGGTAGAACAAAAGACATAAGACAAGTTGGTCGTAGCAAGTCAAGGGGTAAATCAAAGGACAGAAAGGAAGTTGAATGTTGGACCTGTCGTATGAGAGGTCATTATTCAAATGAATGCAGGAAGCTGAAGCAAGAACACAAGACAGGGAAAGGAAATGATAGACAAGAAAATGGTGTTGCGGCTACTGCGACAAATGATGATATCATTGTATTCTCAGATTGTAATGATGTTTGTGTGAGTTTTGCAGGTTCTGATTCAGAATGGATAGTTGATTCAGGTGCATCTTATCATGCTACTCCTCATGAAGATGTATTTACCTCCTACAAGTTTGAAAAGGATATTATGCGATGGTGAACAAGCAGTAGAGTTTGATTGGGTAAAGAGGATAGTATTCATCAAGGGAACAGGTGATGCACTTGCATACATGCACCATGACTGCATACCAGCAATAGTTCATAGGGATATATCTAGCAACAATGTCTTGCTGAATTTTGAATATGAAGTTCGTGTTTCTGATTTTGGTACCGCACGGGCTATTGAAGCCAGATTCATCTAATTGGACATCACTCGCAGGTACATACGGATATGTTGCTCCAGGTACAATTCATATACCATATTTAATAAGTTGAATGTAAATAAGTTGAACATTAATTTCCTATTTCGTTTTGTTACTAATGAATTGTTGTTACAGAACTGGCCTATACAATGAAGGTAACCGAAAAGTGTGATGTTTATAGCTTTGGAGTACTTGTGCTGGAAGTACTACACGGTAGACACCCATCTGAGATTATCACATTACTCTCTCCTGAGCTCTTCCAAACGTCGTCTTCAACTTCGACTTCGAATGTCCCGGTGAAAAATATAATGCTGAATGACATCTTAGACGAGTGCCTTGAAGCACCAACGGATGTTGTGAAGAAAGAGATAATTTACTTTGTGAAGATTGGGCTCTCATGCTTACGTGGTGATCCACACACTCGGCCAACGATGCAAGAAGTATCAGTGGAGTTATCACGATCAGCCCAGAGCAGGCCATCGTTTGGGAAGCCCTTCGAAACTGTTACATTGGGAGACCTACTGATGGGGGATTTGTAAGAATGATGTGCAACTAAATCGTCTGTATGTATTCATTTCACTTGTTTCTTCTTTAATTATTCAGTTAAGAATGTTGTTGTACTTCCAATAAAAATAAACTACATTGTTCTTATTTCAAATGGTTCTGAAAATAAGTCAAAATGCATAGCAAAGTGATATCACATTCAAGTATTCAACAACTCATCTTCTTATTTACTTGGAGGTAGTCAATACTGTATAATAAATTGGGAGAGCCTACTGATTGACTCGAATGATGGTGTAACTAACTTTTCTTCTCAATTTTATCTTTCAAGCTGCGTATGCATTTTAACTGGGAACACAAAAGGACAAAGAAAAATAAACTTTTCTTGCCGATCACAAAATGAAGACTGGGTCACTATTTTGATGCTAAGATAATAAATATTTCTAGATTTAATTAACTCTAATCGGAAACTTTCGGAAACCGTAGGATGGTTGTAGACTAAAATGCAGCTCTATGCCCACTGAGGAACATAGGAGCTAGTAATTTCTTATTTGGTGTGATTTGCAATTAATCTCTCAAACGGAGACGGACGATTAGTACAACCGTAACCTATGTTTATGGTGTCGCATGATGTACCTGCTGGGGTAAGGCATTTTCCAAATTGAAGTGACAGGGTAGGGTGACTCTTCACAATCATAGAATTGTGAAAATTAGTTAACCACGACCAAATATTAACATGAGCTTAAGAAATTCAGGCAATTTCCTCACAAAAATACTGGTTAGTAGTCTTTAAATTAATTAGATATTCCTCCTCAGTTTGGCTGCTCTTCTCTCTTTTGCTTTATGATCCATAATCGTAATTAAGACTGTGATATCGACTAATCTTCTTCTCTTTATTTGTCTGTTATTCTTGTCGACAACTCAACGATGAATGTTTTTGCTTTTGACCTTTCGGTAAAACTAGTAGTAAGATGGTTTGAAATCTTAATGACAGTGTTCTATCGTTTTATATTTGCATTTCGTGCTCCATAAATTTAAGTACTGGAAATGACATCCCGTATATCTTTGGTTGGGCATGTGTTGTTTTAATAATGCATTTTGATTGTGCCATGTGTTTAACAGTGATTGATTGTTTGACCTTCGGCTTGTATAAACATAGGATCTCTTCTTCTCATTTGAAATTTATACATATGTAGCATCATTTTTTAATTTTTAGGATCAAAACACTTGACTTTGCCAAATAAATATATGATTATATATATAAATAAAATATGTATATACGTGTCCGCGTCCTAGTTTTTTGATAATTTTGTAGTGTCTGCATCCGCGTCGAGTCATGTCCGCGTCTGTGCAACCCAGTAAAAAATAGATACACGGAAGACGCTACACCTACCGAGCTTTCTCCTATTATGGAGGTCACAAGTTGGAATTTCTTAATTAACTAGCGCTTATTAAGAAAGTTTGTAATCGTTGTTAATTTCTTAATTAACAACGTAAACTCTAAGTCATTAATTTACAAGAGTCAAAAAACTAACCAGGTAGTTTGTGCCCCTTCTGCAAGAGAGAGATGGATGCTTTTGGTGACCATGCAGTGCACTGTACAAATGAAGTTGGTTTAAAATTTCGACATGATTTAGTACGCGACACGATTGCAGACATCTGTTATCGAGCTGGGGTGGCTGCACGGAAAGAGGTGGACTTGGGTATGTTTATGAACAACGGTGTTTCTTTGAGACCGCATATGTTCTGTGCTCGATTGGGACAATGGTGGACGTTTGCTTCGATGTTACGCATTGTGTCGCCCTTTGCCGGGAGTAATGGTCGTACTTTGGAAGGGGCAGGCTATCAAGGATGCTATCAGTCGGAAAATACCAAGTATTTAGAAAAAATGCACCGCACAAGGATATGGATTTGGTGCTTTGGCTTTCACTACTCTAGGTGGTGGGGACGGAGCCAACAGGACTTCGTTCGGCGGCTCCGCAACTATATTGCTAGTCATGATTCTAACGTGCGTGTAGGTGATTTCCTTTTTCAGGTTAAGTGTGGTAGTTCAAAGGAGTTGGAGCCCAGCTTGTTGCTAGGCTTCTCGACTAGTTTCTTGTCCGAATTTGGAAATTAAAATGAAAGTAAAAGCATCCCGAAAAAAAAAAAAAAAAAAAAAGTCATTAATTTACAATAACCAGATTGAAATGGTGAGGCACAAGTGATGTTGACTAGGTTGGCATCACACTGGAGCAAGGATCAAGCTCCTATCAAAAAATTAAACATTATCAGTGTACGTTGATTCTTCAATTCTGTGATTTTGGAGTTTTCAATGGTCATGTTCATGCATATATGTTTTTCAACTAACGTACAAACCGAGGAAGTCTGAAAGTTTTGTTGATATTTATGTTAGAAAAAACAATGTTTTGTTTTAATCAAAAAATGCATGGACCATGTTTTGATCCCAAGACCTTTTACTCCCTAGATGTTTTTTCATGTGAATGAATAAAACATTAGTCCCATATAGACTAAAACACTTAGAGTTTTAGACTTAAATAGCATTATTTTAGCCTTAAGGGTATGGCCTTTGGGTCTTTAGACCTCGTGTATGGGGAAAGCCCTAGACTATGGCAAGGTTGCCTAAACCTTATTGCATTTCTTATTGCCTTTCCCGTCAGCGCGGTGCTTCGCACAGAAGCACGCACGCTCGCTCGGCTCGGCTCGGCTCGGCGTGGGCGAGGGCGAGGGCGAGGGCGAGGGCGAGGGCGAGGGCGAGGGAGAGGGTGTGGGTGTGGGGTGTGGTGTGGGTG
>JAJJWX010003616.1:600000-770555 GCA_023529315.1 Papaver bracteatum
AATATTTGGTTACAATTTGGATACATCAAATACTTAACTGTCCGTTTGTAACGGTGTTGAAAAAAAAGTAGGTGGACAATACTTATGTTAGAATTTAAACTTGAATTATTTAGTTACACCGTGTTTACACCTATACATAATTTTACTTTAGCAAGGGTGGACAAAACTCATGTCCAAACCGTTAAATTTAAAGAAAAAAAAAGTCAAAAACTAAAAACGTCAAACTCTTGAAAAGGAAATCCTTAATACACCAAAAAAAGGAAACCGTTAAAAAAAAACGTGAAATAAAAATTAAAGGAAAATCGGTTGACACACCAAAGGAAATGGAGTTCATTCGCGAAAAGGAATTTTTCTACATATATATATTAAGATGATGCTGTTTTGGGTGAGATTTAAGCACAAGCAAACATGGAATGATGAAGATTTTGTGCCATTGAGTGTGCTGCTGAAAGAGAAGAAGATTAATGGTGATTATCAGATTTAACAGAAGATGGAGTTATAGGTTATTATCATTCTCAAATTTGTAGGAATTGGAGAGCTAGGAAGAGGGTTTTTTCACTAACAACAAAACCATCAAGTTGCAAAAAAGGTGTTCAACAAAATTCCTGAACAACCAGTTTAGTTCCACCATGTTTGCAATGGGTTTAATTTGTCTTGCGAATTTGAGAGAAAATGGATCTGGTGGGTTCAAGTGGCTCATACAGGATATGGAAGATGTTTTTTATGTGGATGATTACAAAGTAGTTGTTGTTGGTTCTTGGATTAGAGGAGATTTGTGGTCAAGTTGGTAGCTAGAGTTCGGAAGTGGATGAATTCATTGGAGTTCTGGGTTTTGATGAATTAGTGACCAAGAGAAATAGGATTGATCTGTTGACATGGATTAAAGCGTTGTACATATAACTGTGTTTCCGTTGATATAGTGGTTTCCTAATTTATGGAACAACAGAAAGAAACCTTGATACAAATTTTATCTTTTCTATAGCCCTAATATATGTTTGTTGAGTTAATTTTTTGTTTTTTGATAATTTAAACATTATTGCACCACATGAATGCAGGATGGAGACAATCCATTTCTTCTAAAGAAATGCTTTCTGATTTTCTATTCCGTTGTTTTTGCATTCAATTTTCAATCGTGGTTAAGCTGAACGAATAATGTTGTTCAATGGTCTATAAATTAGCTATGAATATCGTTTTTTTAATTTTAGTGTTCTTAATTCTTAGAAATTATTGTATTAAGATGTTGTTAAGTCTTGCAGGAACAAAAATTTAAATGAGGTGCTCATATTAGAATTGGTTACAAACCCAGGGGTTAACAGATTTGATCTCACAAGACTAAAAATCAAGGCTATCATGAATATTGCTGGCTCCTCTTGCAGGAACTACTTTCTGACTTTGAAATCAAAATTTAACGGTGGGCAAGTCCAAGAGGTATGTGCAGTAAATTTCATGCCACATGGTTGCCTGCTACATCAATGGATTGCCCATTATTATCTTCGTGGGATACTAATTATTGGATGTTAAAAACTGTAGGCTATGGTTTTCTCGCATATAAAAAAATATACCGGTATCCTTATATTGACTGATTTTACGTACCCATTTGATTATCTTTGTTTTCAATCGTTCATCTCCAAAAAAAAATCTGAACTAGAAACATAGTTTAAAACTAAACCATCATACATCTCTGTGTTTGAATGTATATATATGTCGAGCATTATAGGTTATTGTTAGTTCCTTGGACAAGTTAAAGTTGGTTTATATTTTTACTGCACCAGTCCTTGACCTTGATGACCCATGTTTAGGTTGTGAAGCAATAAATTGGAGTAATGTAGTATTGACAATTGCAAAAAGGAAAAGGTGTCTATATTTAATTCCATTAGAAAGAAGAATATTGCGAAGAAATACATAAAATGAATTGTAATGTGGACGGATAAGGAGAGAAATGGATATGCAGGAGACTGGTTTATCAATTGCATTTGCATTCTGTCTGATATGTTTTTTATGAAAAGCAATCTTAAGAATGACTGATTAATTTAATTTGGTGTTACGTCGATGCTTCTCCAATAAAAGAAGAGCAGAGATTTCTCAATGATCTTCCACATTCATCATAGAACAATTATAGCTCCATAATTTCCACTCACTCCTCCTACCCCATCTGCCGTGCATTCTACTTTTGAGAATTCTCATGTTGTGGTTGATGCAAGTAAGTAACTAAAAGCTTAGAATTTCTCATTCATAATTTGAATCATTGAAATATGCGCATGTAGGGCCTCATCATATGCAATTATGGATATGGATATGCGGTTTCAAAAAATTTGTGACCATGTAGAGTCAGATCATGCAAAAATATTGCAGTCCTTATAGCCCAATTTAACCCGATAGACATCACAAGCAATAAAACATGCATTTGTATCTCTACATTGAGCAAGTTTGTTCTTATATCATCAGTACTATTTTACTAGGGAAATAAGTAAAGCCAAATATATCAGAACTCACTTTTTGTATGGAAACTTCATTGAGTATTATTTCGAGATTTGCTTTTTCCTTGGTATATTACATAGCCACATGTAAGTGTGTATACATAGAAAGTCTATTTTGTAGATATGAAATTGTAGCGACATAAAAATATAGTTGTTATATAAAACAACTTAGACGATGACTTCTTTACACAAATATGATGTAATTTAAACTTTTCTTCAGGAAAATATGTTTTTAGCCAGAGCCTATCGAATCTCTGAGTTGTTTGCAACCTATAGGTTGGTTAGTACTTGAATAACTGGATTAGTGTTTGGCTTCAAAACTAACAATTAGTCTGCAATTTGTGGAATTGTTTCACAAAAGGTGTATAGCAATACTATTTGACTCATTCACAATTTGTGGGAAGAGTGTAAGGGTTTGTATCTATTTTCCTTCTACAAAGATGTATATCAATTGAAAATCTAATAAAGTCGATCTCGGGATACTTTATGGAGTGGTAAATTTTGTTATTCAACTATACTATATATAACTATACTATATATATATTTATTTATTTATTTATTTATTGATGCATGTGAGCCGATTGATGTATGTATGTGTGATAAAATATAGCATTCTACCATCTCTTTGGGGTGCAAAGAACATGATGTAGTTAGACGTGAACCACGGAAAAACCCTTTCTAATTTCACTTTTATGCAACAGAGGTTTCTGATTACATGTTTAGTTTAGCGTATTTAGGTACTTCAAATTGTATGTCGTTTAATACATGGATAAATTTGAATGCAAATTGTTAGTTATCATGCCCATATCTAGACTCAATTATGTTTTTTTATTCCTTAAATTTGGGAACCTACTTACTTGGATGAAATTGGCTGAAATTTCTTTTACTTTTGTTATTAATCTAATGTACATGCAGGTTAAATCCAAGAAATTCTGACTGTAATTACATTTCAGCAATCAGAATGACATTTTATGCTTATTTGCAGTATCGTGAGCTGATTATAGGGGAAGGTACATATGTCACAATTCAGCCTTAATTTGTTTTTTCTCCTTAAATTCAACTTTAATTTGTTTTTTTTTTCCCATTAAACATTTCAACTTACTTATATATAAAGAGAAACGATCTATTGACACTGTATTTCATTTTCTGATAGAGTAAAACAAATTTTGGATGTACCTTGTTTGAAAGATTGGATGATTTTGCATGCAATGTTACTAACAAACTAACGACATTTTGGATGCATCCTGTTTGAAAAATGTATCGCCAAGGGCGTGGTCAAACCCCACGCGCATCAAGTTAAAGGAAAAAAAAATTCCCGGTGCATAGCTCGGGCACAAAGCTAGTTCGGTTTTTATTCTCTGATGTCCGACTCGAAATCTAACTCGGTTGATATATCTTTTCTGGGTATTTGAGACGAAAACTAGCGCATCATGGCTCCATCGTAACGATCCTAGATAGAACCACAAGAACTAGAAAATACAATCATGTTCGATCCCATTTCACTCGCAATCTTGGCTATTCTCTTTTTTTCTGTTTCTTTCTATCCGTTGGGAAAGCACAAAGGATCTGATAATGATGTTCCGTTGGACATAAAGCTCAATTTACCACCTTCTCCACCAACCTTTCCCATCCTCGGAAACATTCATCAACTCATCCCCTTACTTCACCAATCTTTCTATGAGATGTCTAAAACGTATGGTCCAGTCATGCTCTTAAGATTTTTCAAGAAACCTATGCTCATAGTTTCATGTGTAGAGATGGCAACTCAAATTCTGAAGACCCGCGATTCTATTTTCCTAGATAGGCTTACTTCAAAATCTATTAAACTTATCTTCTATAATGGTTTTGATATAGCACTATCTCCATATGGAGAGAGCTGGAAGAAACTTAGGAAGTTTTGTGTTCTTGAAATGCTGAGTATGAAGAGGGTTCAATCTTTCAAGTTCATAAGAAAAGAAGAAATTGATAAAGTGATTGAGAACATAACTCTTTCGTCTAGAGAGAGACATACGATTAATTTGACAGAGATAATATTCACTGTGTCTAAAAGAATTATCTTTAGATGCTCACTTGGTGACAACTTTAAGAAAGATTATGCAAAGAGATTTTCGGAGTTGATGATAAAGGCGACAAGCATGGTAATGGATCCTTTTGCTTTTAAAGATTTATTTTCATGGCTTAAATGGATGGATACTCTTACTGGATACAATAGAAAGCTTAAGAGAACCTTTCAGGAACTAGATAGTTTTTTCGATCAAATTATCGATGATTATTTGGTTTCACAATTACATGTAGATCATGATTATCAAGACAATAAAGAAGATAAAAGAAACTTCATAGATCTGCTTCTTCTCAATGCTGAAATAGATAATCACGGTCTCAGAAGAAATAATATCAAAGGTGTAGGATCGAGCAAGAGAGAGGAGAGCACACACGGAGGCAAATAAACGATTACATTGATAATCAGTTTGGTGTATATTCTCTCATGGCATAATAGCCTACTTATAGTCTCACAAACTTTATGATCACTCAAAGTACTTACCTAATAAAATCAAACTCTAAATAAAGCACACTTCTAGAAACACAAAGAAACTCTAAATATAGTAAAACTCTAAAACAGGAAACCGACACAACTTTCTCATCTAGTTAACTCAAACTTCCAAATATCACATAGTGTGTCAACAGTTCCTGTTGATCCAACATGACTGTGTCAACATCAGCAGTTGATCCATTCGTACTGGATCAACATATGATGTTGATCCACGACCCAAATCACCATATCTTGGTTTAACTTCCAACATCCTCCCTTAAACCAAGATATCATTCAACGATAATTCCGTAACCCACTTCTTCCATTGATAAACGTTTGCACGTCCTTGTCTTTTATCATTTTCTATTCCTCTTCTTCCATTGATAAACGTTAACACGTTCTTGTCTTTTATCACACCAGAATTCCGTCATCATTACCAAGCTCAATTCATAAACTGTAGCTAACTCGGTCAACAAACCAATCTTCTTCATTTGCTATCATACCATAGCAATAATCACAAACTTCTTTCACATTCTTCTTCATCGCAGCGGAGCACAAAAACAAATTTCTTTAACTCATCACTGAGCATTGTAGCTTATCTTCAACTTTCTTCACTGAGCATTGTAGCTCAAACTCAACACTTGTTTACCCACTTCACTTGCAGGATATCCAATCAACTATTCAAATTCCACACTGGAATTTCTTCACTTCTTTAGCCAAATCCCACACAACTTACGATCACAACCTTGTGACACCTCTTCTCTTCAATTTCTGATCACCACCTGGTGATTACTTCTTTTTCTTCACAACCTTGTTTTTGTTTCTTCTTTTCTTCTTTGTTTCTTTGTTCCAGTCACGGTATTGTTACAAAACCTTCACACTCATTTGTTCTTCAAGATTCTCTCACAATCTTTTTCTTGTTATGCTTCTGCCACAAGCAATAACTAACACAAAGTCTGCCACACTTTGTAAGATTTCCAAGTTTCTTCCACAAAGTCTTCAACCTTCCAACATGTTTGAGATTAAACTCCAACATGCTATCTTCCTCCCTTAAGCTCAAACATCACCAACATTCCTTATCATTCTAAGTACTTGAATTCGATCACCTTAATCAAACTGTACAAATCCTTCTTGACTGCAATACCAACTTTGATCTTCTGTTGCGTTTATTTCTAATCCATAACCTAACCCTTCGAATCTACCACTCACCCAAAGCTTCTCACCTCAACCAACATCAAATCTGCTTTATGCAACACCTCTGCATAAAACTGTCACATTTATCCACTGTTATAAAACTTTTGTTACTGTCACCAACTATGACACTTTCTTCTGTTACGCTCCTGTAAAAACTCTTCTATAACAATTCGTTTGTAACAACTCTTCTGTAACAATTCTGTAACTGTGATTGTTCTTTGTAACACATCACATACTGTAATAAACTTTCCAAAGAAGGTAACCTTACCTATTCTTACCTGATTTTTTTTTAGGTCGTGAAACCCTCAAACGATTGCGCCATAACTATATCACGTCAACTTCTTGACGGATTTAAGAATCACCATCAGAAGAACAAAACAATCATGATTATCATCCACCATTAACGACAACAATCTACATCCTTCAGCTGCAGCGAACCCCATGCATCTTCTTACCAGAACCACACATCAAAAAATCCATGAACATCAGCATCTTATGCTCTCATCTACAGTTACGATCACGATCAAAGCTCGACTTCACCATTCTCTGGTAACATCATCTATCCCAAGCAGCAACCACCCTCTCTATTCGTCTCTGCCACAGACTTTCAAGCACAATGATCAACCCATGATTATCAGCAACATCTCACCATCACGAACCTCACAGCAATCACCGTGAACCATTGGTTATATTCACAAACTCCAGTTTCAAACATACCGAGCTTAACTTCCATCACCTGTCGTTGTAAACAATAGCTTCTCTTCTCTTCCATGGTTAACAACACCAATCATCATCGTCAGAAGTCAAATCTAGGGCATCAATCTTCTTATTCAATGCAAACTCAAAAACATTCAATCACCAACTCCAATTGAGAACCATCTCTTTTTCATCAAACCCTAGTTCCTTGTAAACATTCACAACAGCGACCACTTCCTTCTGAAACTTTTGTAAACATTCTCGCCTTTTGAATCAACACCATCAGAACCATAATCATCGATGTTAACCTTTTGTAGATAGATTTCTTCTGTGTGCTTTATCACAACAGATGGCTTCTCGTACCCTGGTCAAGATATACTGGAACATGCTTAACAGGAAACACAAGACTACAACTATTTCTTCTCAACGAACACGAACCTTAGGGAAACAACTTATACGTTTGTCTTAACTTCAAAACTATGTTCTATGGCGTTTAACTTTGCCAGCACTCAGACTTCTTCCTTGAAATCTTGTTTAATCAACCAAACACACCTTAACCTCATCTATCGATTTGATATCAATAGTCGTAACTACCTCATCATACTCTTCCCTGATATTCTCGTGTCCACCATAGCATAATACTCCTTCTTTATCAGCGTCACTTTCTTCCTTTTTTTTTTTAATTCTCAGCAACTCGTAAACACAGGAACATTAATCATAATTTCCATCTCTCACGGAAACAACAGCAAGTTTTTTACTTCTTGTAAACTCTCGAACCCTAAAAAAACAACATAGCAACACGACTTTTAAAAACTTTCAAACAATTCTCTAGCTCTTTCTCCTTCTAACCAAACGCAGCTTCAAGACTTTCTCACCTTCTCCTCTCCCTTCCTCCCACCTTGCTCTGATACCAGATGTAGGATCGAGCAAGAGAGAGGAGAGCACACACGGAGGCAAATAAACGATTACATTGATAATCAGTTTGGTGTATATTCTCTCATGTCATAATAGCCTACTTATAGTCTCACAAACTTGATGATCACTCAAAGTACTTACCTAATAAAATCAAACTCTAAATAAAGCACACTTCTAGAAACACAAAGAAACTCTAAATATAGTAAAACTCTAAAACAGGCAACCGACACAACTTGCTCTTCTAGTTAACTCAAACTTTCAAATATCACATAGCGTGTCAACAGTTCCTGTTGATACAACTTGACTGTGTCAACATCAGAAGTTGATCCATTCGTACTGGATCAACATCATATGTTGATCCATGACCCAAATCACCATATCTTGGTTTAACTTCCAACAAAAGGAGTAATATTGGTAAGACTCGATCATAATTTTACCAAGTACTTCAAGGTTCATAATTAAAAAAATTTAAATTATTTGCAGGACATGTTTGTCGCCGGAAGTCATACCACTGCAGCTATAACGGAATGGACTATGTCGAGCTTATAAAGAATCCAAATATGATGAAGAAAGCACAAGGAGAAGTAAGAAGAGTAGTTGGAAACAAAACTAGAGTGGAAAAGGAAGATATAAACCGGATGAACTACTTGAGATGCGTTGTTAAGGAAACCTTAAGACTTCATGCATATGTACGACTGTGGTTGGAATGAATTCCTCTGACAATGTCAAAATAGGAGGTTATGATATCCCATCAAATACAGGTATTTTCATCAATGTTTGGGAAATTCAGAGGGATCCCAAATACTGGGACAAACCAGAAGATTTATGTCCTGAGAGATTTGAAAGCAACACCATTGATTTCAATGATCAAGATTTTCAATTTATCCCATTTGGATCTGGAAGAAGAGGGTTCCCTGGAGTGTCATTTGGTCTTGCAGTGGTGGAACTTCTAGTTGCCAACCTCTTGTACCGTTTTGACTGGAAATTGCCAGGTGGTGATTCATGTGAGGATCTAGACATGAGTGAAGATTTTGGGATGGGTACTTGCAATAGGAAGATTCATCTACATGTTGTTCCAACATTATCTCATCCTACTGCTTCTTCTTAGCTGTGTGACCTTCCCGCAACAATGTACTAAGAAGGTTTATCGTATACGATAAAAATCAGAAGGAGATCGACAAGGACATAATCAAATAAATATGGAACATGCAATACATCCGGTGAAAGGGCTAGGATTAATAGTACTAGTTACTTAGATAGTCACGCTAACACATTTTGCAGGAGCAGTAAATAGAACCTAACTTGCTTGCCTTGAGTCAGTAAGTCAAGAAATGAAGGCACATGGTGAAGTTATGTAAGGATGTGATGTTTAAAAGTTTATTCTGGATTTTGAACTGGGTCAAAATTGAAGTTGTATGGTGAACTGGATTCAAGGTTGGGTTGTACCGGAAACTAACACCATACTGGTTCTCAATTTTTCTGTTTTAATATAGCATTCAGGAAACACCATCTGTTAGTTGTAGAAATTTGTCGTGTAGTCGTACTCGTGCCTCTAATTTCCTTCCTCAAAGAAGCAAAGCAATAATAAACAATATCACAAAGTTGGGCCCTTCCATCAATGATGGCTGTCCCTTTTTTGTGGATGATGATGGATCATGGTTATAGTTTTTATATGCTGAACTGATGATGAAGTCAATATTTACTTAAAATTGATAAATAATTTGTGCTTTATCCTATTATATGGGGCAAATAACATATTCTCATATTCTTGCATTCCCATATTTGTATCTGTTGTTTACCACCAAATAAAATACTAAGCAAGTAATAACTTATAAAAAAGGGACTACATGCTACCTTGCATGTGTTATTGCGATTTATTTGTCCTATTTTATCTATTGAGTACGCGTCATTCTTGCTGATGTACAGATACATTTGTATGTATAATTTCGCTAGCATATTTTTTCATTATTAATATTTTCTCATGTGGTCTTATTTTTCATTCCTAATTAAAGGGATTATTTTTCCTTGTGTGCGACGAGATCGCAAGGCATCATTACATCCTCGTGTGATGATCCATTTATCTCGCCTTATCGATTTCTTGTATTATTTCCTCAACATGATTGTGTATATTTTGTATATGAGCGACGAAATCACAGGATGTCAATACATTTTCATGCACCAACCCATTGATCTCGCCTTATCAATTTCTTGTATTATTGCCTCAGCATGATTTTCGCACAAATATGACAAGCCTTAATACTCCCATGAGTAAAAAGCCTCATGATATTTGTGTCTTTGACACAATTCAACTCCCTAATGGAGGGTGCCGTCCTTATCTTCCCCATGGTTTCCCCTTCAAGGAGACGTACCCCTACTGGGTTAACATGGGATCCTCCCATCAAGGTTTACAACAACCAGTTGTTTCGCGGCCTCTTATCCCTCTGCCGATATTGCTTATGGTTATGAGATCGCACCCTAAGTAGGATTTTCTTCGGACCGAGTGCATCATAGTCAAGACTTGTCAAGAGCGTCCAAGTACGCTCCAGATGCCCCAGGCACTCTTGACTCAACTGTGTACCCCGGCGCCTTGATCGTTGCACTCAATAGGAGAGACCTTCTCACCTTAGTCTTCCAATCTAAAACATAAGTTTAGATTGAAAATCCAAGGCGCCTCTCCTGGATGGGTTTTCGTTTTACCCCTAATCTCCATGACTTAGGATCCAGGGTCGGTGTAGATTTCACTGGATCTATGTAATAGGTTTTTCCCTTGTATGTTGCGCGTTCGGTCTTACTTTTGCCTCTTGCGATTATCGCATACTAGGGTGCACGCCATAGTTGGATGCCTCTTTTTTATTTTTGTAAATTCTGTTGCCTTTTGTAAGGCTTTATCGTAACATTTTTCTTTTTCTTTCTTCTGATTATAAAAGTTATTTTTCACATTCAGTTTTTGGTTTAATACAACTTTTCTTACTTTCTCTTCAAATTCTTACGCTTTAGGAAAATTTCACATCAATTTCTTACCTTTGTCTCTCCCTTCTTGTACCTACTTGAGTTCACTTATTCTTTTGATCATTTCATTTTGCAATGACTACTTTCGTGTGCTACAACTTCCGCTTAAACCATATCTTTTTAGATATTTCTGATTGTATATTGCGGTCTCCACACTTTCTAACTTATATTTTCCTTCTCCAAGTATACTCGTGACTTTATATGGGCATTCCCATCTGTTCGCTAATCTTCTCTTCCGCTTCGCTGATATGTTGGCTTTAGGCATAATACCAAGTCACCTTCACGAAACTGTCAATCGTATTCAGACGCAGTAGGCACCACTTTTGCAGAAATTTTTCCAATTGCATCTACCATCAGCCTTTCACTTTTTTGTTTTTCGTTGACTTCTTGCTTCCAACCTCTCTTTTTTGCTACTCTTTTATCATATTTGTCCACATCAATCACATGGCATACTCGTCCTTCAATCAAGTCTCCTCTGATTATTCCAATACCATTGGGATGAGGAAACTTTATGCATTGATGATAAGTCAATGCCACTCCTAGAATTCCATGTAACCATGGTCTTCCAGTTAGTTCATTATAATGTGAGTCGACATCAACAACACATAATAATATTTCAGAAGATATCCCCTTCAACGGAATTCTCATTGTTACCTCACCTTTTGGCTTATTCACCGTGCCATTGAAACCATAAATCTTGTACGTTGAAGGTATGAGATCTTCAGCCCTACCCCCCATAGTTTTATAGGTGTGGTAAAATAAGATGTCAACAGAACTGCCAGGGTCAATCAGAATTCTATTAATATCCCAAGTGTTCTCATTCTCGTCTTCTTCTTCTTCATCATCACTTACCTTTGGGTTTCTTTCTAACTTAACCACTAGACGGTTTTCATGTGGTTCTCCTCCTTCTAGGACTTCATCTGCAGTAAAAGAGATAGGTTACTTTTTCCATTCTTTTAGTGGCGAAACATTCGCCAGGTTTAAAATCTCTTTCCCATTTATATCTCTTGCGAAAACTATACTTAAGACATTATCATGAAAATCCACTAGAGTTCTGTAAGAATGTACAATTGAATTGCGAGAAAGATTCTTTGCCTTGGCTCCAACTTCGATTAAGAATGTATCTCTTCCTTTTGCTGCATTGGTTTTGCAATCTTCTAGTGGTGGTGGTGGAAGCTGCTGCTGTATGAAAAAATGATTCAGTTTCCCTTGGTCGAGATCATTCTTAATATTATTCTCTTTATATTTCCGCAATTATTCGTTGTATGACCATGAAAGTGATGATACGTGAAGAATTTCTTTCTCCTTCTCCTTGGTGGTGGTTCATTTCCCATGTTCCATGGTGTTCGTATATATATCTTCCATTAAGATTATTGCTTCCCAAATTTTCTCTACTGTAGTATTTAAATGAGGTAGCCTTATATATTTCTCACATTGTTCTGTTTTTCCTTGACCTTGATTATATTAATGTCTTAGACCTCTGTATACTTCTGGTTGATGATCGAGCCTTTGGATCTTATTGTTTCCTCCACGATTATAAAATCGTCTTTCTCTTTCAAACTCTTCTTGATCATGGCTTCCCATTTCCACCAACTTCTGTTGATCTTCACCTATAATCTTCCCTTATTTCACTTGCGCAGTACTCGCCACTGTGTTAGCTAACTTTGGAAGTAAACTTGCATTCCCATCTTTTGTACTTGTATTCGTAATAGGGTAAGACTCCATTTCATTTTTATTTTCCTCAAGAATTTTGTATTCCTCCTCTTGGTACTCTCGTAACTCCGTCATCGTAATTGTGTTTTTAATTCGAAAAATTTGTATATACAGCAAATCCGTTAGGAAGAGCGCATTGACAAATGCTAGTATAAGATACCTCTAATCTACATGACCATCCATGTTACTGCACATAGTCTTCCATCGCATGGTTAAGTGTTTCAAACTTTCGTTTGTTCTTTTCTTCAAACCAAACACTTCCTCTATACCTGGGTGTAATGTTGCTGATATAGGATCCAAGGAATACTGACTATAGATGAGTGAACGATGTTATTGTCCCTGTGGGTAAACCTTCGAACCATTTTAGAGATTCTCCAGTTAAGCTTGATGCATAGCACTGCATCATGATTTTCCCATTAGAGAAAGGATCTCATGTAGGACCTAATGTGCTGAATTGCACAAGTTATCCCATCAAATATGCTAGTAATCGCAGCTAAATTGCATTTAGGAGGTATTCTCATCAACTGAACTTGTCGTGCAAATGGCGTTGTCACAGCTTTTTCAATAGGTTCATCTAGTTGTCTCCGACCTCCCTCTCTTCCGTTATTCAACATACCTCTCATTTCTGCTAACTCTATTAGGATTTGCTCGTTTACTCCTGATCCTTCTTCAACTTCATTTCTTCTTATCCTAAGATTTTTTATTTCGTCTCTTACATATGTTCGTGTGAGATTATGCCTTTCATTTTCCTTTATTCGCCCTTGTGCGTTCCTTACTGCTTCTCTGTCTTGGATTGCAATTCCCCCTTGTGTTCTATCAATTTATTCGTTCAAATTAACATCGGTGCGATGACGTTCGCGCCTTCTTTCTATATTGTCATGGTTGTTCTGGCATATATCCTCTTGCAATTCTTGTTCTTCATCCGCTTCTATCCGCATGTATCGTTCTCTTTCACGCATCAAATTTGTTTGTGCGACATTGTACCTTATATCTTCATTTTATCGTGCACAGTCATTTCTTAGTATCTCTCTTCCATACGGTATTCTTCTTCCTTGCTCTGGATCGTCTTCATCATCTTGGTTAATATGCACGCGACGCCTATCCCATAGTAATTAATTCCCATCGTCTTTGTTACCTTGTTGGGATCTATAATCTTTTCCTTGCGGTTCATAACAGTTGAAAGATGATTGTCGCTCTCTGTGATTCTCTTCGTGCTGGACATGTACACCTTCCTGAAAATTTTCCACAATGTTTTCCAAAAGTATATCTCATCTAACCTCTCTTCTCCATGATCTTGATCTTGAACTTGTTGCACTTCTTGATCTTGACTCTTGTAGCCGTAAATTCTCTTGTTTCAACTCATGTTTTTGCCTTGTCAAATTCGCACGCTCTTCTGCTTCTCTTCTACTTTCTTCAATCAATTTCTGTCATAATTCTTCAATAGTCATACTCTCATCGTTTCTATTTATTAGCCCTACTTCCACATCTCTATCTATTTCCTCTTCGTCCGACCGCCAAGTATGAACACTCACTCTGTCATAATCAATAGGTCTGTTCTGTGTTGGTTCATTTGGAGCCTCAGTTTGTACTGGTTTTCCTCTGTTGTTTCGTCTTGCAAGTTGTGTTTGTGTTTATCTGTTTTTCCTTGATGATTCTGCAATCTCACTCATTCTTCTTCCAGCAATTCTTCTGCTTCTTCGAACCGATGTTGGTTCTTCTACCATGTTTGTTTGCCTCACGATTCTTCTTCCCACAATTTACTCATGATGACAATTATTTTGAAACTACCGTAATCTTGTAAATTATTTTCTAGAAACTTCACCCACATGATTTTTCCGAACTGATTTCTAGCGCCAAAATGTAGTTGTCGGTTTCCCAACAACCACACCCTAGTTAGAATTCACAAAACTTAGCAATGACCCTCGATAAAATGCACAGATCATTATTAATTCTCTCCCAATTTTACAAGAATGGATGAAAAAAACCTTAACTCAAGAATGAAATCACAGTTTCTCTCTCCTAGTTTCTTCCTCACCACTCCAAAAAGATCTGTCCCCTCATACAGTGGTGATTGGTCATATATATAGGAGTTTTACATAGTGGATGATAGCTAAGTTAAAATTTATTTTCGGATCTGGCGTGCGTTGTATTCGCGTGCTCACAATGACTCTTTTCGCACGCACTCTATAATTTTGCAAGGTCTTCACACTTTCCTCGTGTACGTGATTCTGCTAAGCTCGTGCGATGATCTTCGCATCTAATGGATAGTCATAACTTCACTTAACTAAGGCTGTGCGGTATTCTGTATCTACAAACCTCTTGTACCGGTTTGACTGGAAGTTTTCAGGTGGTGCTTCATGTAAGGATCTAGATATGAGTGAAGATTTTGGGATGGGTACTTGCAATAGGTAGATTCATCTTCATGTTGTTCCAACATTATGTCATCCTACTGCTTTTTCTTAGTTGTGTGACCTGCCTGAAACAATGTAATAAGAAGGTTTATTGTGTACGATAAAAATCAGAAGGAGATCGACGAGGACATAACCAAATAAATATGATACATGCAATACATTCGGTGGAAGGGATAGGATTAATAGTACTAGTTACTTAGCTAGTCACGCTAACACATTTTGCAGGATCGGTAAACAGAACCTAACTTGCTTGCCTTGAGTCAGTAAGTCAAGAAATGAAGGCACATGGTGAAGTGCTGTAAGGATGCGATGTTTAAAACGTTTTTTCTGGTATTTGTACTTGAGTCAAAATTGAAGCTGTATTATGAACTGAATTCAACGTTGAGTTGAACTGGAAACTAGCACCATACTTGTAACTACTGGAAATCCAATAGTACACTCAAATAGTAACAAACAAGTTTAAGACATGATTCAAGTAAGCGAAATAGAAATGTTTCTTTATTTATTAGATTGGAATTTCGATGATGATATTACAAATGTTGATACTCACAAGAACCCTCACTTACTTTCTCTCCACATGGCCTCTCTCAATACAAAATATCCAACCCCTTTTACAATCAACCAAAATCTCTATTTATAGGCAAAACTGAATAGTGGAATATAGCTCATTTTACCTCACGGACAATCACACGATTCATCGTGATTCTACTTTTTACTTTGCCCAAACCATTTTTAATAAAATTATTCCATTCTTTTTGCCGATAACCTCGATAACTTGTCGGTACAGCTGTCCCATTTTTTGCGCAATAATCCTATCTTCGTCAGAGGCTCCTTCATCTTTCTACTTCTTTGTTGTATAAAGATTATCCTGCTTATTTGTTATTCATTCGTATCTCGTAGATCTAATAACCAGGAAGGATTTATACTTTGCAGATCCAATATTCGTTAAAGCTAGCTCTAACACCTGATTTGTCTTATTAATGATATCTCTTCTTGGGATTGATAAAAGATCTTCCGTTTTAAGATTTACTTCACGTATTTTGTTGAATCTCGCTTGACCACGTGACAAGTAGGATTTCTGTACCTACAATACTGGTTCTCAATTTTTCTATTTTAATATATAGTATTCAGGAAACACCATCTGTTAGTTGTCAAAATTTGTCGTGTAGTCGTACTCGTACATCTAATTTCCTTCCTCAAAGAAGCAAACCGATAATAAACATATCACAAAGTCAGACCCTTCCATCTATTATGGTTGCCCCTTTTTTGTGTACGATGGATAATGGATATAGTTTTTATATGGTGAATTGATGAACAATATGTACATGACTAATTGAATAATGATGTCTACCATTATCAGCAGTTAGGGATGAACAATATGTTATATGTACATGACTAATTGACACTTATACCACCACAAAGAGATTACTGGACATTAAGTACGCCATCCTTGACAATTAATGCATTATTGGATTTATATAAAAATGTCGTGATATTTAGACACGATCTGATATGGATTACAGGAATCGTTTGAGATTTTACATAAGGAAACAGAAAGGCGAAAAGACATTACACATTGATCTACTAATCCCTGTTGTAGTTAACAGTAGATTCAATCGACCCACGTCAATCAATCAACTATATAATGCACTTATTCCATTAATATCGTCTGCAGTAGGTGTCCTCTTTAGCTGTCCACCTCCAATGCCAGAAAACATGACAGCATTTGTATCCGAGCTATGACCAAGCCCTAAAACATGCCCAAGTTCATGAAGACATAATGTTTCTAAATCAATCATGCTTTGGTCAGGATTCGTACTCCAGTTTTCGTCTGCATCCAGATGAGCCTCTCCACCATCTGGTCCAGAAGCATGACCGAGAACTCCTAAAGGGCCGTCAAAAGGATTACCATCACCATGACTGAGTCTGTGGAATCCCATCATAATGTCATTAATTTCTCGAAACGATGTCGGTACTCTAAACCTGAAGTTACTCACAGCTTCCCATGAAGAGAGATCTCGTACGCAGGCAGATTGAAGGGTTGCCGAGTCAACATTGGCTGCAGCAGAAGAGCGGAACCGATAGACGAGTTCCATCTTTGTCCATTTTCCAGGGAGAAAGCTATAATGCAAGACAGTGTGTAAAGATCCATTATGTTTCCCATGTTCATGATGATGATGATGATGTTTCATGCCTGATTTCATTGAAGTTGCGCCGTTTTTTCCAATGTCAGGCACACTACACCTGGGCATCATCATTTGTTTCACTGTCGCAGTGTCTAGAATTCCACTAGTCTCCAGATTATAGTTGAGCTGATAAGTCTTGATTGCAGATTCTAACATATCATCAAATTCATCGTGGTTTTCATTCCCACTCTCGACATTAACATAACCATAATTCTTGAGATACTGTTTAGCTTCATCCAAGCCTTTTACCGTCTCTCCTTTCTGACACCCTTCTAGTTTCTTAAGAAATCCGAAGGGTTGAGTTGAATCTGTGTTGGATAGAGTTGGGTATGGATAAATGGCTAACACGAAGAGAACTAACAAGATTGAGCTCCGCACTAGCATAATGTTAGCCATTGCAAGAGGACACTTGATATTTCTGTTTCGGAAGTTTTGAATTTATAGATAAAAGATTTGAATATAAAACTAGGTAATTCCTCAATAAACTATTCAATATATACAACGGCTCTAAACAGCTATCAGTTAGCGTCTACCATGTTCATATTCGATAATAGACTAATTCATTAGTGTTAGCGGTAGATCATAAACAGCAATTGGTTCGTCTCAGGAAAAAAAAATGACGCATTTAATTATAAGTCAACTAGTGCTGGTGCATGCACTTGATAGCAGTAGCGGAAATGATGTTTTTGATTTCTACGTGTTACCTGATATTCTCCGAAGACCGCTTCCCAGCCACCCTCGTTCTATAATCAAAGAACCGGCCAAGACATTAAAACTCATTCGGACATTATTTGCGTGCGAGGTCACATATAGACAGGTTGATACTGATTTTGTCCTCATGCTAATCACCTACGTTTAAAATCTACATAGATATAAGATAGGTACCTATTTGGCCATAATTCACAGAATCTAGTAGACGAAATTAAACATTATTAAAATTTTAATTCCTACAATATTTCCTTAATAATATGTTACCATAATTTGTGGAGTAAACAGTCGCGTCGGAATCCAGTTGAAAATGGCAATGGCAAACATTGTATACCCGTCCCCCGTTTTTGACTGAGTTTTGGTATAACCAAGTCTCCAGGACCTGATGGTTATACAATGGAGTTTTTTAAGGCAGTTTGGGATATTATCAAAGTGGATTTGATGGTAGTAATGAAAGAGTTTGAGCATGCTGGTAACATTTGTGAAGGTAAAATACCCGATGGCCACGTGTCAACATCTCAAGGGATAATTTCATGATGAAATGATAAGGTAGGAGCACCGAATCCTACTCTATAAAGCTTATCTTATTTGAATGAAGATGCCTGCCACACACTTCGCATGAACGATGCGTGTGAGGAATGGTCTAATCGAATTCAGAGGGTCAAGTCAAAAAAGTAGCACAACATTTAATGAAGGATAAGAAGAGGCGAGGGCGAGTCTATGTCACAGAAGAAGGCTCGGGCTACCTATAATATGACTCGTAGATGAAGCAGCACGAGGGTCTCCAGAGAAGAGTTTCACGATGACGAACATGGCGAGATAACTCGGAGAGGAGAACCCAATATGCCATTACGAGGGTAAGTATAGGATCAAATCGAAGGAGCGAAGACGACATATGATGACTCCACAGTCTCGGCAAGGCCTAACCTTCACGAGTTTATTTTATCTATAAATACCAGTTCATGTATCATGAGATGGACAAGTTGGATAAGGCATTTTTAGATGGTCTTTCTACATAGAATTCCAGAGAAAGATCTAGAGAGAGAAAGTAAGAGATCTTCGTGAGATTTGTAGCTCTTTCAAGGGTAAGACCTTATGATTAATAAAGAAAACATCTTATTTCCCGTGGATGTAGGTCTTCATGGCCGAACCACGTTATATGCTTGTGTCAATCTTTACTTTTATGTTCTTTACATCTTGTTTATCTTCTTATCTTGAATGTTACATAGATTATAGTATTTATAGTTGTATGGATGTAGCCATCAGAAAATATGCAACTACATTTTGGCGCTAAACACAGGGAGGTATGAAGATATAATCTATATCATTCTCATAATCTCTGTAAGAGAAGTGGATTTCATAACCACTGTGTAGCATTCTGTTAAGATCCATGAGTAGAGCTCGGACTCAACACGGTCTTTACGATCTGTGAAGTCTAGAAGTCCCTCAAAATCAACAGATCTACGGGTGTTTTGATGGTTTCTTAGAATTTTTAGTTTTTTATTCAAGATTTTTCTTACCTTCCTCAAGATGCTTAGGAGAGCAAAAGATCGTAGTGAAAACAAAGTTCTCTAAAAACTTCGGCACTTAAGCGATCTCCTCCATGAAAGAGCTGGGAAGGGCTCCATCAGTGAACTTTATAAGATGGATTCTTATGAAGGATGAAAAATTGAACTGTTCGTAATGGTCTTCACCTCCGAGAATGTCTTTTACTTGCATTTTTCATAATTATTGATTTTATATGCCTTCCTCAAGATGCTCAAGAGAGTAGAAGATCGTAGTGAAAACGAAGTCCTCTAAAAAACTTCGGCACATAAGCGATCTCCTCCATGGAAGAGCTGGGAAGAGCTCCATTAGTAAACTTCATAAGATGGATTCTTATGAAAGTTGAAAAGATGAAATGTCCATAATGTCCTTCATCTTCTAAGAAAACTCAAGATAACTCATAATCTTCTTCTTAGAAATCCAACTCTGAGTCAAGGGGAAGGGTTAATGAGTACATAATCACTCGTCAAACTCAAAGTTTGCTCAAAATCAAAAGTTCAAAGGATGATCAAAAATACTTCATAAAAATGGAAAGGTGTACTCCATCATCATGTTCTGATTTTTACCTGCATAAGCATGACGTATGGAGATAGGTACTTTCTATTGAGAAGAGAAACCGACGAAATACCTTTTTTCCATCACTGAAGTCTTATGCAAGAAGAGAATGTTTTGACATTTTCACATGTATCCAAAATTTGCTTTAAAGTCTTACTGTACTTATTTGTCCAGTTTAAATTATGACTTAGCAGTTGCACATGACCTGCAAAACTAGGGTCCCACTTTTCTGAAAGAAAAGAAAAATTGAGTATTATTGCATGAATCGCAGGTAAGGAGATGGTGACGAGACAATCAGCTCACACGAGCCAAGGTGAAAACGGTAGAGCCCATTCAGAAGGACTAGACGAGATGGAACTCGGTGAAACCTTGCACAACGGTGCACTCCCAGGAGAGGGACAACCTGATAACCAATAGCAGGAAGGGTTAACTGATAACTCTAGCTCAGATGGAGACAAAAATCCCTTTAAGGGCCAAGATGGTATTCATCTAACTCAAACAGGGTTGGATCATTTTCCAAGGGAGATAGTAAACAATGAGCCCAAGAAAAACATTAATTCTGGCTCGGACGATACGACTTCTACAATCGCATCCATCCTAAAAGCCCAAGAAACACATGACGAGAGAATAAAAAAGTTAGGAAAACAAAACAGGGGGTTAGAATGGAGAAAACGAAGGTTTATGCGAAAGGTGAAAAAGAAGGCGCCCAGTATATCTAGAAAATAAAAAGGCTACACTTAGCATGTGCAGCAAGCCGTTAATCCGCTAGGGTGGCCCTAGTGGCGAGTGTTCCTGAGGGTTTACCAGAGGTGCTTATCTACGCGTAACCTTGGAAGGCACTAAAGAATCTCCTTGGTTGGCGATGCGAAATTCCAATTGTCGTACACGAGTTTGCACTCAAGCATACTAAAATTCATATAAAGTGATGTAGATCGATAGTCGCACTATGGACATCAATATCCTTGAGTCAAAACTAATCACATGGAAAGATTAAGAGATGGATATAGAAAAACATAGATGGTTTTGATGTTGACTAAGTGAATGATGTTTCTCATATTCGTCTGAAGGCCACCGCCACAATGAACCTATCCTAATCGAGATACCGGTCCGATTTTAATATCAACACAACTGCATATACAAGGGAACCAAGGGTCGATAATCCTAATTTAGATCAACACGTCTGCATATACAAGGGAACCAGCGGTCGATTTATTCACTGAACATTAACCTTTTTTTTTTTTTTTTTAACTGCATGATTAGATCTTTTGGATCCAAGCGCATGCTTCTTGTCAAAGAAATTACATGATAGTTCCCGTGGATCCCGCATTCCACGCTTGTTTAGGCGACGGAGACAGGGAAAACACACACATATTGCTATTCCCAAGTGCTAATTTTATTCCGATTGGTCTAATGGTCTGGTCTCAATTTTTTTTTTTTTTTTTTTTTTTTTTTTTTTTTTTTTTTTTTTTTTGAATATATATAAATATCTCAATCACTCTATTTCACCCTAGCAAAGGTAACAACTTGAATCGTGTGCCCCACCAAATCACTTAGAGAAACATAGTTTAAAAATAAAATAAAACAGAAGTGAAAAGGACTCAACGAGATATGGTGAAACTACCATGTTATTTCTAAACAACCGAGCTCGTGCTTTTATATCGTTTCTTTCATAGGTGGGATAGGTCCTAGAGTCTGAAAACTCAAATATGATCTTAGAAGCGCACATAACAATAACCTAAATAACGAGGATCCTCTAAGTCAATAAGATTTGATCACATAATTGACCACAATGAGAGTAATGGTCATTCTTAAGCAAATGTGTCGATTCTAATTTCCTAAAGCATTTAGGTTTAGTCTCACAACTTAATATTCGACATCTGAAATTCATAAGTTCCCACAATTAGAAGGAAGGTTTTTGGTGGGAAAACAAAGTCAATCGTGGTATCATAGCCTAGGTTAACCACATCAACCAGAGGATGGGTTTCTAACAACTGAACTTCTTTATGGACACAACTAGGTTCTGTGAAAAAGTGTATGAAGATAGTCTTTAAAATGGTTGACGCACATATCAAGTCCCAAGTCGTGGACTTTTTAAGAGTTAAGGCACATGGAGAATGATAATCACCCCCAAACTTAGAGTTTTTAGTGTCTCTAGAAAGACTAGTCACAACTTCCCTAATTTCAAGGCTATCTGATTCCTTAAAATGGTCAATTGATTCTTCTAAGTCAGTACATCCTCACTCATCTCTACGGAGTTCATCTTGTTTTTCTAAGTCTATTGTTTCTAAATCGCTAGACTCAAAATATACTGCTCCTCTAAACCATCATTGGCTTCGTAATCGTAAGGAAATATTACATCGTCTAAAAATGCAGTATCTCTAGTCAAATCCTCGTCCTTTTGAATAGGTGAATAATTATTAAAATTATTTGGATTTGAACTAGAAACATTATCATTATTAAGCTCAATGGAGTAACAAATTCCCGATCACTATGCCTTACCATTTCAAATTCTTCATCAACATTATCATAATCATCATTATAAAAATATGAAAATGGTTGAACTAAAGTAGTGTTACCAATTCTAAGATCTTGATTATGAAAATAACTATCTTCATTTTCAAGGGTATTATTGGAGACACCAGTATTGGAAATTAAGATTATTTTGAGCAAGTTCTTCAACAATCCTACGTACTTTCGCAAATTGCTTAAGAGTCTCTTCTAAAGACATTCTAGTTGACTGGGACTCATCTGGAATATTTAAGGTTTCCTTCACAAATAAAGAATGACTCTTAAAGCATCTTCAGAGAAATAGAAGGATTGTTTTGCTCATATGACTGGTGAGTATGCGAATAGTAATTGGGCTCATCATGGTACAAACCATAACTTTGAAAAGGTGGATGCTCCTAAACCACTATTCATACCGTCAAAGTTGAAATGTCCATTTTGAAAATTAGCTGGATAATCATTGTATTGGCTATTGTAATACCAGTTCGACATCCTAACTGCAAGGGAATTCTACACAAACACAAACAATGCTGACTCGACCACAACAAACCTACTGATTTCTAGCAAACAAAAAGCATGACGGCTCCACTTAGATTGTTACTAGACCAGCTTCTAATCCTTCGAAAAGGAATTCGTTGGCGCTTGAGCAAATCCTCTGGAATCAATCCGTGTTTAAGCAAGTTGAATAGAGGCGAGGAAGCTGTTGGAGCTTTGATACCCAAGGCCTCACCGCATTACAAGGGCAGTCACGCATTCAATCAAACTTTCATGAACTTTAAAGAATGCTCAAAAGAGTAACCAATATTTTTCGAACGACTTTCCTATTAAGCTCAAGTACCCTATTGGTCTCAAGTTTCTATTCCAAATTTTAAGCTTAGGGTTCGCATTTGGTATCGTTTTCCTAAGGCGGGCAAGAAGAGAACGGCGATGAAATCCAACCCTTATCTTGTATCCTTTACTAGGAATTTTGTTTTCAAAACCTCAACATATATGCAAATGAAATCATCCAGTAAACCCGCCGACAGGGGATTCGCGGGTGTTTAGAATTCTTACCTCCCCTGGCTCCGACGGGGGATGAACCGCTGAAGTCGACTTCCGGGCCACGACTCCTATGTCATGTACGAACCGAGGGGCCGAGGGATATCGTAATCACCGTCCTTCCCCGTGCGCAGTTTATATTTGAAACTACCCTTCCGTAGGGTTTAAAAAAAAAAAATTAATGTCCAATGTCCAAAAATAATAAAAAAAAAGTCCAAAAATAAAAATATTACAAAAATATAACCCTAATTACGCCTCAAAAAAAATAATTTACAAAATCTTCTTCTTCACTCCTCCTTTTTTTTTCCTTTTTGGGTTTTGCCTTTCTTTTCAAAGACTTTCTTTTTCTTTAGCTTAGCTCCAAATCTGAAAGAAAACAAAAATACCAAAACGCGTAAAAAGAACAAAAATAATAAAAATAAAAATAAAACCTAAAAACAAATTTATACACAAGTCCATACGTTTGGCGCCAAAAATTGATATGAATCAATAATGTTGTAGAAAGTGGTAAGAAAAGGTTGTCGTCTACTCGGACTTATTGAATTGATTTTAGGAAAAATAAAAGATAAATATATATACAATTTATGTCACAAGATGGAAAGAGTTACCGGGACTCGGGATTCCACCAATTCTCACATTCATGTTCATCTACTAATTCGACAATTAAAGCTCATAAAATAACAAACATCGACTCTAATTCTTTGCCAAGGTAGATTCTATAAAGAATTATATGCAACTCACAAGCATGGCGCATCTAAAGTATCTAAGTAGTAATTCAAATAATAACTATGAATTAATTAGACCGAGATTCTCTTAGTCACTAACCTAAGCGAGGGGAGATGTCCAAATCAATTCGCTCTAAGGTGGTCTCCCAAGTCGAACAATCGGATGAGGATTCAGGACGATCAAGTTATCGCCGTCCAAATACCTCCTTCTTGCCCGAGAGAGCACAAAGAAGAAATAAGAAGGCCGAGAGAAGGCTCATATACGATAAGTTGCAGGCCCGACTATGCCAACTCGAAGCAATGTGCGGGGAAGTAACTGGGAGACAAGATAGTAAAAAGATGGCGGAGGTACTACAGGAGGCGAGGAAATCCCCCCTGGCAGTACACCTATTTGCCCAACCTTTTCCGAGGAAGTGCTCGCTCCCGACATTCACAACTCCCTTCAATGGTACAGGCAATGCGATAGATCATCTCATATCATACCACATGACATTAACTCAGTGGAGCCACTATGATGTGGTTATGTGCATATTTTTCCTGCCTAGTCTAAAAGACGAAGCATTAATGTGGTTTAATAACCTACCGAAGGAGTCGGTAAGGTCCTTTGCCCACCTATATGAGTTATTAATGGAGACATGCATACATAATAACAGAGTTAAACCAGAAATGGACATGCTATTTCAACTAGCCCGAGGACCAAATGAGTCACTACGATCGCTAGTAACACGATGGAGGAAACTGTGCGCCGAGATCGGAAAGTTCCCAGAGGCCTATGCAATCTTAGGCTTCAAAAACAATCTGAGAAAGACAGATCCGATATTCGTCCGGATGTATGAGACTATGCCACCAAACCTAGACAAGTTGAGGGATATCCAAGTTGATTACGTATCCCTAGAAGAACTTCAAGATGGCACTTATGAAAAATTGGTGAAAGGAGACACCTGAGGAGATAACGTGGTGGAACCACAAAACCCCCAGGTGCCTGACCAAGGAGTAGGACGATCCAACAACGGGTGTGCATAATTCGATAAACATCGGAGTGGATGATGGAAAGGCAGAGACCAAGTCCGAAGTAAGAAGGAAAGAGTAATGAAAGAGTTTGATGGTAGTAATGAAAGAGTTTGAGCATGCTGGTAACATTTGTGAGGGTAAAATACCCGATGGCCACGTTTCAACATCTCAAGGGATGATTTCATGATGAAATGATAAGGTAGGAGCACCGAATCATACTCTATAAAGCTTATCTTATCTTAATCAAGATTCCTGCCACACACTTCGCATGAACGACGCATGTGAGGAATGGTCTAATCGAATTCAGACGGTCAAGTCAAAAAATTAGCACATCATTTAATGGAGGAATAGAAGAGGCGAGGGCGAGTCTATGTGATAGAAGAAGGATCGGGCTACCTATAATATGACTCGTAGATGAAGCGGCATGATGGTCTCCAAAGAAGAGTTTCACGATGAAAAACAGGGCGAGATAACTCGGAGAGGAGAACCCAATATGCCATTACGTGGGGCAGTATAGGATCAGACCGAAGCAGCGAATACGACGTATGATGACTTCACAGTCTCGGCGAGGCCTGAATTTCATGAGTTTATTTTGTCTATGAATACCAGTTCGTGTATCAGGAGATGGACAAGTTGTCTAAGGCATTTTAAGATGGTCTTTCTACAGAGAATTCTAGAGAAAGATCTAGAGAGAGAGAAAGTGAGAGATCTTAGTGAGATTTGTAGCTCTTTCAAGGGTAATACCTTATGATTAAAAAAAAAACGTCTTTTTTCCCGTGGATGTAGGTATTCATGGCCGAACCACGTTATATGCTTGTGTCAATCTTTACTTTTATGATCTTTAAATCTTGTTTATCTTTTTATCTTTAATGTTAGATAGATTATAGTCTTTATAGTTGTATGGATGTAGCCATCAAAAAAGATGCAACTACAACATTGATTGGAGAATGAATTGCATTAATATTATTTTGAACCCAAAGTGTGATGGTGCTTCATCAATGCATTCTTTCAGGCCTATTAGTCTTATTGGGGGGATTTATAAGATTATTTCAAAGCTCCTTGCTGACAGGTTAAAACAAGTTCTTCCATCTATTATTTCAGAGTTCCAAGGTGCATTTGTGGATAGTAGGCAGATTACAGATGGCATTTTAATTGCCTCTGAGTTAATTGATTCTTGAGAAAGGGAAGGTGTTTCTGGTTTGGTGGTCAAAGTTGATTTATCTAAGGCTTTTGACAATGTTAGTTGGAGTTGTCTAGATTATACACTAACAAGATTTGTCTTTGGGAATGTATGGAGGAACCAGATTAGATGGTGCATCTCAAATACAAGAAATTCAATGGCTATTAATGGGAAGTCTTCTAGTATGTTTAGGAGCAGCAAAGGTATTAAGAAGGGAAACCCTATGTCTCCCTTTTTGTTCATTATGGTAGTTGAAGTGTTGTCATTGCTAATAAAGAGAGAAGATTCCCTTAATCTAATTTCAGGTTTTAAACCTGCAAGTAATGCCATAGAAATCTTAAGAATATTCTTCTTTCTTTTGATCTTGTGTCACTGTTGAAAGTAAATCTTAAGAAGAGTGCTTTAGTTCCAGTAGGAGATGTTGTTAATGCTATAGAGAGTGCAATCATTTTTGGATGTCCTATTACTTCTTTTCCTATGAAATATTTGGAAATTCCACTGGGAAGTAAGTCTAAAGCTGTTGGTTTTTGGGATGTTATGTTACAAAATTTTCAGAAAAAGCTAAGTATTTGGCACATAAAGTATTTATCTAAGGGAGGTAGGTTAATGTTAATTCAGAATGTCTTATCATCGTTTCCTATTTATTATTTGTCTCTCTTTCAATTACCTACTTCAGTTAAGAATAAAATGGAAAAGATAATGAGACAATTTCTTTGGGGTTCTTCAAACAATAAACCAAAAAAATATTGGGCAAGATGGAGTAAGCTTGGTTTGTCTAAAGAAGGAGGTGGAGTTGGTAACAAAATGTTAAGACGTATGAACAAGTCTTTACATGCCAAATGGATTTGGAGGTATGGAAAGGAGGAAAATGCACTTAGGAGAAAGGTGGTTAATCATAAATTTGGAGGTAACATAAAATCTTTTCTTCCTAATACTTCATCTAAACCAATTGATAAAAGTCTATAGGAAGGAATTTTGAAAAGGAGGGATCAAGTGGAGCTTAATTCTACTATTCATGTCAACAGTGGAGATATGTGTTTGTTCTGGAAGGACAACTAGTTAAATGTTCACTCACTTATGTCTTTGTTTCCTGATATGTATAAACTCATTAGAATGTAGGAGGCTACAATTCATAAAATGTTTGAAAACAACACAGAGCATAGCTAGAACTTTACTTTTGGCAGGGATCTCAAAGAGGATGGAGTGGAGGAGATTGCTCACTTACTAGACTTATTATCTACTTTTAACAAAAGGGATGGTGAGGACGTTAGGGTATGGCAGAGTGACACAAAGCCTTTCTCTGTGTCATCTTGCCACAAAGACTTAGAAGTGGATGGGTTGATACATTTTCCTTATAAGTGTGTTTGGAATCCAAAGATTCCACAGAAAGTGATATTCTATGTGTGGAATTTATGTTATGTAGCTGCACCAACACAAGACAATTATAAGATTAATCAAATTATTGTGAATGGTTGTCTTCTTTGCAAAAAGGCAGCAGAATCTAATTATCATTTGTTTCTTCACTGTGATACTACAAGAGAGTTATGGAATTATTTCTTGGAAGGCTACAACTTAACTTGGGGTGTTTCAGGCAACAATAAGAGATATAATTTGGGAATGGAGAAGAAGAAAAGGTGCTACAGGTAGTTTGAAAAGAAGAATTTGGGACATCATCCCTTTTGCCATTTGGTGGGAAGTGTGGTTGGAAAGGAATGCTAGAGTTTATAATGGGAAATACAAGAAAATGGAGAACCTTAAAGACAGTGTAAAGATTTTGATCTATAATTGGTGCACATGGACTAATATTTTTGTGGGCATTGAGTTCAACACTGTTTTGAATAACTGGGGCTCTGTAATGCACGAGAGTAATTTTGCTCTTTTGGTATTGTTTTGTTTCTTTTTTGTACTTTCGGCTCTGCTCTAATTGGGTTGTTTCGTTTTTGGTTTTCAGTTTGTTACCATCTTGGTGATGACTGAATTTTTAATATATCTTGCCCTTTTTGAGTAAAGAAAACAAAAAATATTATCACGGATGAGAGAGATTTTTGTTCTTTGTTACTCTCCTTAATCTGTATACTAAAAACAAAAGCTTGCTCTTTATGAACTTGAACAAACGCATCTTTGCAACATCAAGCTTCCTATTTATGAACTTGACATTTGTTCGAGCACTGCAAGGTAAATTCATATATATCAAGTCTTCTTTACCAATTTTTAGTTCCAAACATGTTTTAGCTTCAACATGTAGTGGGAGTTGTTTGTCAAATTGGCACTTAAAAAAGGGTGAAGTTATTTTAGGAGGACGGGGAATTTCACCCTTTTTATGTCCCTTTAAGACGAAAATCTCATGTAGTGGGCAAGATACCTAACCTAATTCTTCTTTGACCTTGTAGGAAAAATAGTTATTACAAGTCCTTTTAAGCCCGTGCAACAATTCCCGGGCTAGTGTCATGAAACTGCGTTCCGTTTATGAATTATAAGAAAGGTATCTGATGCAAATAAGATGGGAAATGTATGTCACTCTTTGGCTTAGCCGTGCACAATGCATTTTCTCAACTACTTATAATTGTAATTGCAAAGTGTAATATGCTTCTATGTTCATTATAAAGTAAATATCTCCGACTAATAATTGTGTGGTCATTTTTCAAAACTATAAAATGCTTATGTATTCAGAGGAAATATCTCTGACTCATAATTTTTGTGGTTATTTTTCAAAACTTTCCGAATGATAACATCACATAGGTATTACATACATGTAAAAGGAGAGCACCTTTGGCGCTTAAACCCAAAAGGCGCACTAAGCCTAGGACAGGCGCCTAGGAAAGAAAGGCCCCAAGGCGCACGTGATGACCGAATTTTGTATTATTATTCTTTTTGTTTTTTTGCTCCTAGAGAGCGCTTAAGCCCTGGGCGATGGGATTGGCACCTCACCTCGCCTAGCGCCTTTTACAACATAGAGTATAACTCAGTCGAAAGTACTTCACCAACATTTAAACTTAACGGAACCGTAGTACACCACGAACCCAGTCATAGTGTAGCCTCAATTCGTCAAAAAAGAAACCCATAATCTCATGAATATTCCCAAAATAGACATCGTAATAAGTAAGTAGTGGGTTGATGTCAACCACCTTTGTTGGGAAAACATATTCTTCCATTGGTGTTGCCCTTCTGTCTTTTTATCCATTTTTTTACATCAGTATTCCAAATCCGTTTTGTTGGGAAATCAACATATATTAACTCCCTTGCATCTTCATTTTTTTTTGTCTGTTTCCAGAGATTCGGTTCACTTTGTTGTATCTATATCAACTCTTGATACCCCTTCCTCCAAACCATCAGTTTCATAGAGAAAATTGTTTATTTATTTGGTGGTTGATATCACAGTCTTTCAACTACCCGGGTGATGCTACTGTATGTAAAAATTAGATGTTCTCCACCATTTATTTACATTTTATCTCATAGAAAAATTGACATAATACATGAGCAGTTTCATTTACATCTCTAAGAACAAACCTGAAAAATGACGGCATCCCTAATGGCCAATACTATTAAGTGTATGCTTCACGTTGTATTTTGACGTCTCTAATACTCTAACTGCAGTTGGCACATTAGTTGCATCACCTTCTTATCAAAAAGATCACCTTTTATGCAATGTTCTGAAAATCGGCCCAGACGTCGAATCGGAAAACTTACCGGGTCAAAGTCCAATGGTTCAACCAGTGATTTTACCCGGATTGACCGGGTCATATATATTTGTATTTAGGATACAGTAATAAACTACTTAGGTCAATGTAAAAGATATTTAGATTAACTGTGTTTATAGGTTTGCACGTCGAGACACAATCAAAGTGGATTGGCACGTGGACTCATTATCAGGACACATTTGCCTCTCCTATTTTAGTTATTTGCATTTCCACCAATAACCCTAATCTCTGAAGCAGCCGTCTTCTTCCATCTCACATCCTATCCCATCTCTCACTAACCCTCTGCACCTCTCGCAACACTGTATCTCTCATTTATATAGCTTCAACAGAAATTCAAGAAATGTTTTACATCACAAACGTTTACAGCAAGAAGATTTATTATAACAAACATTTCTTTTGTTGGAAGATTGAAATCTGCCTACAAGCTTACGGTGATTTTGTGTTTTTCATCTGTTTGATTCTTAAAAATAGTTTTCTCTCTACTTGAATCTTCAAACAAAATCTTTGAATAAATTTTTAGATTTTCATCTTTACTGTAATGGCAGTGGGTCAAACCAGTTAAGACTCTACTGGGTTGCACGATCTACTTGTCGGACCAGCCGGGTCAAACGGTTTTTGGCAAAATTAATGGGTCACTGTTGAATCGGACCAGAAAATTGACTGGGTCGCCGGTTCACCGGTCTGACTGTCTGGGCCGGTTTTCAAAACACTGCTTGTATGATAACTTTATCAACCATAAGTATTTTCGCCGGGTGACTTCCCAGGGTATGGGTTCTTGTTTAATGGTGATGGTTGACTGTTACTGTGGCATGATAATTGGCTGCCTTAAACCCAAAGCCTAATGAATCACCCAAAAGGAGACACCACTTCTGGAATTTGTTTTCTGTGATTGTACTTCATTTTTGAATTATATTCTTAGTTCCATTTGGTACGAATGTTTTCATTAGTTGCGTTCAGCTTGAGTAACGTTTATCTTTGTTGGTGCTTCTACAGTTGTTTCTCCCATGTTGCCATCAATCTGACATGGTACTGTGTTCTTCACTTGGTTCCATTCATCCTAGAAAACAACTGTAAGATTCATTTTTAATAAAAATACAGAAAATTTGTGTTCGGATGTTTCCTCTTTCTGATAAATTTTGTTAATTAATCGTCAAATTTCTGTCGTCTCAAATGAAATCATACAATTATAATTTGATTTCGTAAACAAACTGAATTCCAATTAGGTTCCGAAGTACAGTTGCACTTTTTCTTGTACCTACAGTAGAATCATGATAGGATTTGAGAAGTGTTTTATTCCAATCAATCAATTGAAATCTCTAAAATTACCTATTACTGGATGCATGAAGGATTTGAGAAGTGCTTGGGCCAAGAAAACTTAACCCCAACTGTGTATATCTCTTCTCTATTGTGTTGTTGATAAACAGATGCATGAGAGATTTCTTTAAGGTAATATATATGATTTTCCTTGAAGCATCGTGACCTTTGGGAACAATACTGAATTCTAGGGAAACTTGGCCAAAATATATGTTTACCATATATTCACCAAAAGACGTATCACATCATATATTTTCTTAACTAATAGGAGCATCTTTTTTCCAAACATTCGTGTCTTTTGGATAATCGTCACTGAACATTTTTTTTCTTCCAGAGGACATTCTTGTTGGTGAATAGAAGTATCTGTTAATAATGTAACGCTGGATGCATATGTGGCGCTTACTGTATGCGGATGTGGCGCTATAATAATGCAGAATTCTTGGTGATGAATTTGGTGCTGACACATCAGCAATGACATTCTCCTTTATATAAGTAAGTATTGATGGTTACTGAGAGACCGTAATTCCGGAAGACTGGACGATTATTTGATCTTGAGATACACGAGGGTCCTTTTTTTTCAAACCATGGAGATGTGAATGAGCCTATGATGAGCTAACCGAGATCCTATGCCTTCTCATAAGTTGGACATAAATGTTTCTAATACATATCAAGTATAACTTCTTTAAAATGATAATTCTGGGACCAAGAGAAAACATTATTTTAGACAGATTATTATTTTAGCGAAAATTTAATTTGTGTAAACTTGATTGGGATTAAAAAATAAATTATTACTTTAGGGAGGTTATTATTTTGCCTGGATTGATTGGGGTATACCCAGATTAATTGGGGTATATCCAATAAGACAAAAAAGGGTCATTATGAAGTAAAGCCAAGCCACCCCTTAACCCAGATTTTTCGAAATGGCTTAAATGCCCCCACAATGATTAACTCTAATTTAACTAAAATGATTAGATTAGTTAAATTAGTTAGTTGATTTATTTATAAGTTGGGTTTTAGAAATCATTTGGAGACAGAATTAGTATGAAGTAGTAGAGGAGGTTTAGGGTGGAAAAGTTAGGGTTTTGTGAAATTTGTGATATGAGTGAAATGAGTGATTCGAATCCTGATTTTGAAGTTGGGGAGCCTTCTAACTTTCCTCCTACAGATGAGTACTTGTATGATGATCTACCAGACCATGATCGAATGGATTATTTTCATGATCCTCACTTTTATATCCTCAAACTCAAGATGGGTATGGAAGTGATGAATGTCTTGAACCAAACCTAGAATCCAATGACCAAGAAGAAGATAATGGAGCTGCAAGTAATCAGGTAGGCAACTTATGTGGTGAAGATTGTGATTTTTCCATGTAAATGGTCGATTTTGCCTCTATTTTCTTCACTTCTGCTGTCCAGGGTCGGCAAGGTCGATGATTGTCGATCATGCCGACCACAAAATCCGGCGTGGTTCTACTTTGCACAACGTGCCGACATTTCTTAAACTGTACCGAGCCGGCATGTTACAAAATTTGAACCTTGACGACTTCCATTTGTTGAAACACAGGAGCCGTTACTTGAAAATGATTGCGCCGGCATTTTCAAGTTTTCTGACTTTGCCGGCTGTTTACATGTCGGCAATGTTTATATTCCCTTAACTGCCGGCGGTTTCTGGCCTGATGTGTTTTATATATAGACCATGCCGACCGTGGTAATACAAACTGACTTGAAAATGCTCAAGCCGGAATTTTCAAGTTTTCCAACCTTGCCGGCTGTGGTCATGTCAGCAATGTTAATTTTTTATTACGTGTCGGCTATGTCTAGCCGGTAGTGTTTTATATGTATACATTTCCGACTCTGTTAATACATATCAACTAAACTTTTGATGTTTTGTAGATTGTGGCATTGGTACCTATGGCAGATCAGCCTCAAGCTCAGAGAATTAGGGGTCCCGATACTTCCGAACATTATGCTAATGATTTGGAATGGGAGGATAAAAACGACGCGGTCAAGTGGGTTATTGATAATGCAAAAGGGAAGATGTGCGTTTTAGTGAAAAACACCCAACAAAAATCTACGCAGTTTGAAATGGTATGCGAGTGTTATGGATCGCCGGACGAAAGTCACAAGAGAAAGGGTTATGTGTATGAGAAGAAGAAGACGAGGGTGTACAATACAAAGTCGAAGAAGTGTGGATGCCCATTCCAGATTATTTTTGGGAGGAACCAAGAAATCGATAACATGTGAAGAATGACTAGAGTTTATATTGGTTGGCATAACCATAAAGATCCGGAAACTCTTGTTGGGCATTTTCAAGTTGCCAAGTTGAAACCCCACGAGTTTGAACAAGTAAGAACAAGTTGGGGAATTAAACCAAGCAAGCTCATTCGTAAGTTCAAGAGGGACGACCCGCATAACCTCTCTTCATTGTCTACAATTTATGCGGCCAAGGAAACCATTAAAAGAATTGAATGGGATGGAAGAAAGGTGATGGAAGAATCACAATGGTTAATACACAAATACAACTACACGGTAAGACACCATGAGTCATCGGAGGGGAACGTGGATCGTATTTTTCTTGTACATCCCGATATGATTCAATTGGATTGTACATATAATACGAATAGGTACAACATGCCTTTGTAGAACATTGTAGGACAAACCTCGGATAAGAAATCATTCACGGTGGCATGGTGTTTTATGGATCGTGAGAAGGATGATAGCTATATTTGGGCTTTGGAAACTATGAAGTTTCTCTACCACGAAGACGAAACTCCGGGGTTTATAGTCACCAACAATGAGCAAGCAATAATGAACGCCGTGAGGATAGTATTTCCCAATGCACAAAATTTCCTTTTCACTTGGCATATACAATGCAATATTAGAAAGAATTGTAGAAGTCATATCCAAAAGCCAAAGTCAAAGAAAGGTACTAAACGTGAAAAGGAGGAAGATGAACGTCTTAGTAAACTAACTAAAGAAGAGAGAGAGGAAGAGAATAAGAAAGAAGATGGAGAATGGAAATAAGGTGAGATCAAGTTTGGGTTATTCATGAAAGAGTGGGATAAGTTGTATTGGTCGATGAGTGTGGCAAGATATGAGATAAACTTGAAGGAGTTCGAGGATGATTGGGGAACTAATTACCCCAAAGTAGTGGAATATTGCAAGAGACAATGGTTGACGCCATACAAAGAGAGGGTTGTTTATGCATTTACATACAACTATAACCATTTCAAACTTGAGTCCACAAGTATGGTAGAGCAAGCTCATGGGAGACTAAAAGGTCTACTTTTCACGAGTCAAAACGGGATTGTGATGGTGCAACATGCTATCCATGAGTACACTAATAATGATATCGACAAGATAAAAAAACAATTCCAAGAAAGTAGCTTCCGGAAGTTGAAGGAGTTTAAGGAGGAGGATTGGTTGCTTGTTGGTATACATAGAAACGTCTCGCATTGGGCAATATGTTTCATGATGAAAAATCTCGCATTGTATATAAAGTATGATAACCCGACCACTTCTTGTAAGTGTAGGATAATGAAGGCTATCGGACTTCCATGTCGTCATATGCTTGGTAGGTATAAAACTCCCATTCCTCTTGATGATATCGATCCTTACTGGAAGCAATTATCTTTCAAACCGGCTCCAAGAGAAGATCCCGGTGAAGAGTTTGGCGACATGGAACTTGGGAGAATAATCCTCGACAAGTACCCCAAGTTGAATAGGTTGGACAAACAAACTATAAAGCACAAGTTGATGCCTATTATTTACCCTTTTATGGAAGAACTTGAAGAACCGGAGAAACAAGATCCTAATGGTAGATCAACTACCAAAAAGATGAGGGCGGGAGAAAGAGAACAAATCAAAGAGTTTTTGAGTAAAAATTACGATCAAGATCAACCCGAAAGAGAACAAATCAAAGAGTTTTTAAGTAGAAGTAGTGATCAATCCAAAAGGGAAAACATTAAAGAGCATTTGAGTACAAAGTGCCATCCATCCGGACATGTTTATACCGAGGCGCAATACAAGGAGGAGCCCGCTAAAAAGATAAGAAGTCGTCCAAGGAAGGATTCAACTACACCAACGGTCTCTAACTTGAATACAAATGGCATTCTACCTCTTGAGAGTCAAGCAAGTGTGGAATTATCTTCCAATTGGCATATTCATCAACTTGATGTGCAGAATGCTTTCTTACATGGAGAGCTTCAAGAAGAAGTATACATGAAACAACCCCCGGTTATGTTGATTCTCGGTTTCCCAATCACGTTTGCAAGTTGCATCGTTCCCTATATGGTCTTAAACAAGCTCCTCGTGCATGGTATCACCGGCTGAGTACTTTTTTATTACAAATTGGGTTTGTCACTTCCAAATGCGACTCATCTCTATTTATCTACAATGGGTCATATGGTACTATTTATCTGTTGGTCTATGTGGATGATATTATTGTTACAGGTTCCAACTCTGCTGGAATTAAATCCATTCTTGATCGTCTTCAACAAGAATTTGCAATTAAAGATCTTGGATCCTTATCTTATTTTCTTGGAATTGAAGCGGTTCGTACTTCTTCAGGGTTGTTTCTTTCTCAACAACGGTATGCTCATGATCTTCTTATTCGATCAAAAATGGATGGCGTTAAACCTATTCAAACACCACTTAGTACTTCTGGTGATATCTCCTCCGATCGTAGTCCCTTATTATCTGATGCTACTGAATATCGTAGTATTGTTGGAGCCTTACAATATTTGACGTTTACTCTTCCTGATTTGGCATATGATGTTAATAAGGTATGTCAGTTTATGCATGCGCCAACTGTTTTTCATAGGGGTATGGTAAAGCGTATACTACGTTATCTTAAACATATGTCTACTTTTGGTATACTTCTTCGGCCCTCTTCCTCTATACATTTATCTTTTAGTGCATATACTGATTCAGATTGGGATGGTTCTCTTGAGGATCGACGTTCTACTAGTGGTTATTGTATTTACTTGGGTGGTAATATTGTCTCTTGGAGTGCTCGTAAACAGAAAAAAGTATCTCGTTCTAGTACTGAAGAAGAATATAGGGGTCTTGTGATTACTACTGCTGAAATTATGTGGCACTACACCATTTTAAGGATATAGCAACCCAGAGTAGCAACAGCACTAGCGCAGTTGCTAAATTTCTGTTGCTAATTTATGTTGCTAAAATTTCGCAACAGAATATCGTTGTTGCTAATTTTGTAACCGCGGAATTTCGGTTGCGAATAGCAACTGCTAAGTGTTTATGCGTGTGATGTATGCGTGTGGTCGGTAACACTTTCTTTATTTTTACGCCCAAGTCAACGTAAGGTCAATTGGTCTAAATTATATTTCACCCTTCTCTATTTCTCAGTCGTGTGATGTATGCGTGTGATGTAATCGGGTTTATCTTCTTTACCTTCTCTATTTTTTTCAGCCACAAAAAATCCCTCTCTCTTCAATTCGGATCCGCTTTCCGTAGAACTCTTGTTCTCCGCATCAACAAAGAGGTAACGATCGTTTAATCCTCTTTGTTCTTTGCTCTTTGTGTATTTTTTTTGGGTTTATGTACTCTAAAGAACAAGGTGCATGTTCTAATGGATTTTATTTGAATAATAATACAGTTGGAAGTAGAAAAGGGAGATTATAGGTCATCTGTCCGTGATAATCTTTAGTTGCTACGATAATCGTAGTATAAGTTGTAGTACGGTCATCTTTAAGCTCTAGTTTGATGTATTGGGTTCAATTTTGGCTGTCTATGAGATTTGGTTTTTATTTATTTATTTTGATTTTGATTCTGTATAGAACTAAGAAATCATGATAAGCTTCACTTCTCTTCACCTCTGTTTTTTTTTTTAAATAAACTTATACCCAATCTCGTCTTCGATTAGGGTTTGTGTAAACTTGATTTTAGGTTTTGAGAATTAGGAGTTTCAATTAGGGTTTGTGTAAACTTTGATTTTAGGTTTTGAGAATTAGGGGTTTTGTTTGAAACATGAAATTTATGGGTTAATAAATTTTGGGTTTATGTACTCTGAAAAACTTTTGTTCTAATAGATTTCAGTTTGAATAATACTGCAATTGGAAGCATTGATCTGCAATTTTAGGTCTTCTATTAGTGATATTCTTGAAGGATGACATGTCTTTTGGTTCATGTTTAGAGTTAGTCTTATCCTTAAATGTGACACTTTGCATTACATAGGTTGTCAAGTTATATGTAAGATGCCTAATTGCATGCGCCAACTATCCCGAGTTCCGGATACAGATGACGTACTAAGCATGGAAGCTAAAGGAAGCATGGATCTTGCGAATAATGCTCTTGCTCGTGCAACTCAAGTCTTTGTCAAGGTATGCCACAATTGTTTCACTTATCCAAAGTGTTCACACTTGTACCAATTGTTCGAGAAGAGAAATAAATGAACACAAACTTTGGTTTTTCCCTAATTTAATGTCATGCATGCTCTCCATGAGACAGCCAAAAATTCATCTTTTACGGCTAGACTCAGAGAGAGAAGAGTGGGCATATTCAGGAAGCTCGTCACCCGGTTTACTAGAAGCAATTAATAAGCATGCCAACATGGAACATCGACTAGTAAGATTTCTTACAGCCTTCTGTAGATTCTAGTATTCCCACTAGTCTTGACTTCATAATTTTTATATTTATGCTAGTTTCGGGGTTTTACGGGGGTAATACGGAAGAGGATTTTTCATTGTACGAGCAAGCTATTGCCACTGAAAAAGGGAAAGAGCAGTCACAACTATTGCATATGTTGTTTGTTCAGTATTCACGTTTTTTGTACCTGGTGAGTGATAGTGCTAAAAATCGACTTTATATGCTTGGATTCTTATTCTTACATAAAGCATACACGCAGGAGCACTTCGTTAGTATGAAACAGGTTACTTTTTCATTATGACGCTAAGTTGGTAGTTTGTATACATGCGTAAAAGCTATATCTTTTGCTTCTCCATGCTTCCATTGCCAAACTTTGTAATTGTATTTTTGCGTCCTCTGCTTCCTTTTCAGTTTCATAGTTTTAGACAGTTGGTTGGGCCTTTGGTTGGAGTGACATGTTTGTTCATTGATACTTTTTCGTTAATAACTCTAAATTTCATTATCTGAATATGCTCCTATTTTTCCTGCTCCTTATAAACTTACCCCTCGAGATGTTTCCACTATTTACAAGAATTTCATAATAGATTTAAATTAAACAATTACAGGGGACAATCGTGTTAGTGCAAGTATGGTGAGAAAACAGCTTTCATGTGAAGGAATTCATGGGTTTCCTTCGCTTTCCAACAAGTAAAAGGTGTCATTTTTTGGTTTCTCACTACCTACTTGTGGTTGTTTTTAGGTAGCTATTGGAAACGTTGATGGCATGTTCCAACAAGTCCAACATTGTGAGGTATCGATCATATGTAGATGTAGTGTCTATGGTTTATTCTTACTGTTTGCTTATATTTATTTAGGAACAAGTGTTTTAGTTTTTCGATTTTTATCTATTGAGCTGATTTTTATCATATGTAGTCAGCATAAGTGGTGCTTGCCTCCATCTGTATGTTGGTCAAAGGAGTTGATATCTCCTCGTTTCAATATCTAGTTGTTTACTGCAAATTCTAAAAATTATAGAGATAAAGTATTTTGACTTCGAGTGATGTATTTCTCATGGTGTTTTGGTTGCATATGTGTTAGTCTCTACTGCCTGAGAATGAATGAGTCTGCATTTGTGTTCTTACGCCCTTAAGTTTCATTAGGGAAGAATTACGGAATTCACAGCAGTCGAATTTGACAAAGTTGAAGTATAGAATACCATGTCTCATAGGTATACTGTGTTACCTTAAATTGTTTTTTTTGTAGACCGATATAATTATCTCGACTTGGCATAACTTGGGCTATGACGAAGATATAAAAAATAATAGTAGTAGGTATCTGTGAAATGGCATAACTTAGTAGATTCCATTAGGATTGTTTGGATAATTTGGTTAATCATTTACCTGTTATTCTCAATCTTTGGACTGTCGACATTGTTGTTAAGGGAAGTTTCCATGTTCATCAATTTTTATTCTGATTAGGTCATTCTATTTCCGTATTCTTTGTGCGACAAGGCTCTTGATGTGTACCAATTTGTATATTTAGAGTGAGAGCCTTAAACTCATAGTAGCTGGCAGTTTTAGTTGATGCACTTCGTCATTTATCCAGTATTTCAAGGCCAGGTAATTTCAGTGAAATGCACCTGAAGTACTTTTCTGTCTCGCGTTGTCTGCACCTTTGGTTTTCTTCTGTAATAATTAGCTCATGTTGTTGCATTCTGGGGAAGTGTTTTATTTTCATTTATCTTTGCGGGAGTGGGTCTTTATTTTATGAATTTTTGGTTGGTTCTTCACTTGCTATAAGACTTCTCATGAATTTTCGGAGGGTTGTTCCTTCAATGTGTTACCAGGAGTTTAGAAAATATTAATAAGAAGTTAAGAACTCAATATACTATTGGTAATTTATGATTATATTATGCTATGTTAGATTGAGCCCCCTTAGTTGGGAAACTTCTTTGTGGTACTTTATTTTATGTGTTAATGGAAATATATGTGTTTGTAGATGCTGTAACACATTTATTGGGTGCAAGAATACTCTCTTCCTTGGTAGTTGGAGATGTCATGAATTTTTCCCTCGGATTGAACTATACCCGATATTTGAAAGCTTTCCTTTCTTTGGAATTAAAACATGTAGCTTTGGAGCATGGTCTCTGTTATTAATTGATCGAAGTATGAGTTTGGGAAGGAAGCCGATGGAAAAATTTATTGTTACTGGATTATGATGTTGCCGACCTTTCTCCTGGTAAGTCTCTGTTGTGATCTTCATTACACCCATTTATCCATTAGGTCTGGTAGGTTCATAGTTCAACAAGTTCCTTATTCCTTCATATTTGTGTAATTGGGCGCTTCAAGACATCTATTAACAACAAAATATGATGATAGATTCGTGTAATGTTGCTACTTACTCTTATATTTTTTGTATCAATATATGTTGTCATATTTTTATGTGATGTATGAGTTATTTTTATACTCTTAAAGTTTTGCAGAATAAGTTCAAGCTTAATTATGTCATGTCTTGTTTGGTCCCCATTATGCACCGAATTCGTGAATTTTAAATTCCCTTTGTTGTCCTTCAACATGATGTAGATGCACTCACAAACAGCAGTTGTTTCGGAATGTTCATGATCGAAAACTACTCCGAAACGAAGGTAAACAAAATTTGAGGTTTGTTTTTTATCATCTTCTCCCTCTCCCACTTATTCTTCTTCTTGTGTTTTGGGTTTTTACGAGAAAAGAGATGGATAGATTGAGTTGGTGCTGTTAATCTACCTATGATTTGAAGAGGAAATTGGTTAAGCAAGTGGAGTCTCGTGATACTGGTGGAGTTCAATCTTCCTCATTTATTAGTCTTTCTTTCCCTGCTTTTTCATTGCCTCTGTTGGTTGACACAAACTAGGTTACCCATCCATTTATGAACATCAACATAGATAGAATATTTCATGTCGGTCACAACATACATAAGTTACTTGTGTACATTTGTATCAATCAAGAATCCTTTATTTTATAATAAAATTATCTCGGTGGTGATTCTCAACTACATTTTATATCTGTTTTGTATTGCCATCGTAGTTTGTATATCTGTTTGGATGTTGAATATGGGGAACTGGGTAATTACAGGGGGGGAATTTGGGGTAATGAATTTTGACTAGGTCAGCAGAATGGGACTTGACCTTTTTTTTTTGAGGTTGCAAAAGATTAGCAACATCAGGGCTTTGTTGCTAAAATAGAACCAGAACCAATCTGAGGAACCAGAACCAACAAGATATCTATTCCGGGTAGTGGTATTCTGTAATTAGCAACATATTAGCAACATCAGGTTATTGTTGCTAATAAAAAATTTCGCAAAGAGCAACCGTTGCGAATGTCCGTTGTCGACCAAGATTCGCGAACGGCTTATGCCGTTGCTAAAAATTGCGACACCGTGTTTAGCAACAGCGAAGTCCCGTTGCGACCCCGTTTAGCAACAGCTATTGTATGTTGCTATATCCTTAAAATGGTGTAGTGTGGATTCAGTCACTCCTTTAAGAACTCCGTGTTTCCACTCAAATCTCTCCAGTTTTATGGTGTGACAACCTTGGTTCTACTTATTTCGTTGTCAATCCTATTTTTCATGCACGGACAAAGCATATTGAAATTGATTATCACTTTGTTCGTGATCAAGTTTCTTCTAAACTTCTTGATGTCAGGTTTATTTCATCCAAGGATCAAATAGCGGATATATTCACAAAACCATTATCCAAGGATCGATTTTCTTCTTTACGGTTCATGATAACCCGTTACGCTTGCGGGAGGGTGTTAACACAATGTATAGTACACGTGTGAAATAACACACGATACCTTGCCATACACAACTACTTGTACATATCATATTAGGAAATAGTCTTAGTTTGGAAATATAGTTTCCTGAACTTCAAGAAACCATTGTATATATATTTTTGAATCCATTTGTATTGAATTTCTAAGTTTTAATCAATAAAAAGTTCTGTTTAAAGTTTCATGTTCTTGTGTATTGTCTCTTCTTCTAAAATACCCTAAACCCTAAGTAGTTCTATCTGTGGTAACTCAAAATATGTTATACTGATCAAAATATGTCTCATACCAAAAGTAATATGTAGCCAAAATTCAATACCATGGACCTAGATATTCCATGTGAATCAAAGTCGATGAGAGTCGTTTGTGTGGTTAGAATGAGAGTCACTTTCCTACCTAAAACCGGTTATATTTCGAGTTTTTCCCAAAACCCCATCAACACCGCCATGAATCTAGCTACTCTCAGCAGCTAGATTCCTTGTTTCGCCGGCCCTGAGGCACCAATTAGATCGTAACATACTCATTATTTGTGATATCCGACCTTAGTCATGGTAATTTATTCTATTTCGCTTCCTTTTGTTGCTGGATCTCTATGATATTCAAAGGAAGGTATTTCGAATCTGCTCTACATCGAGTTTCCTTTTAGATCCTGGGTTTCTCCAACAATAGTCGATTGATTCTTCATTGATTTCAGGTAATCTCTGTGTCAAAAAATTGATTTTACATATAAGCTCTCTCCATCAAAGTTAAAGCTAGTGTTTTTTGAGGTTCTTGTGTTTTTCTTTTGTAGTCCCAAATTCAATACCAATCCTCTGATCGGTTGATCGATTTTTTACTTAAATCTAGTCAGATCCTTTTAGCCTTTTTACAGATTCAAAAAAAAAAAAAAAAAAAAAAAAAAAAAAAAACCTTTCTTCTTATGCTATCATTAGGAATTAGCCTTTTGTAGTCCTTAATCAGCTCTTGGAATTTAAGCGTGGTTGTAGGCTGATGATGTTTCAAGTTAATCTCCTCTTGTTGTCTTGAATCTTTAAACCTGCTGTATGTCCCTGGAAGGCAGTTTCTCGTGTTTGTGCCTTGATGTTTGTTGGATGGTTCAGGGCTTTATTGTCAGATGTGTTTTCTGGAAACAATCCCTAGTAAAGAAGAAGAAGAAGAGGAAAATAAAATAAATAAAATAAAATCCTTACAATTTTAAGATTTGTCGTTTTTAGTTTCAACCATGCTAGTCGACATATTTCATTCATCAATGGAGAAACCTGTGGCAGAACCGCAATCTCTACCTTTCTAGGTTGAACTTCACAGATGCAGCATACCTCATTCTGAATTTAAACATGATTTGGATAAACCATGAGGTCATTTTGCTTTTTTGATATCACAAAAGCAAGCAAATTCTGATCGGGGTGCTAATGGGCCGGTGGAACATCCACTTAAGTGTATTCTTGTAATAGTAAACTTAGATTTCAAAGCACTTTCGTATTTTGTTGAGTCTGTAAGTCCTTTTGTAACTTCATTTCAATCTCTAGTATCCATTCGGTTCTTTACTTGCAAACAGTTATTTTCATTTCTTTTTTAAGATATTAGTGTAATCTAGACTGAGTCTGTAATTCGTCGGTTTCGTAGTTACAGTTTAGTAGCCTAAATAGCATTACTAGCTTTAGCACGTTTTCCTTTAAAGGCAGGGATTTGATTCTACTTCAAGACTCAGTTCAAGTTATGGATCAAGCCGAAAAACAAAGGAGTGGACAAATATTGTTCGGACAGTTTACCGCAACATCAAGATACAAAGGCATGGATAGCAACCTCAGTCAATTGCATCGGAAACCTCTACCTCCATCTGAGTTACTTTGGACAGTGCAGTGTCCATCAAAAATACAGCTTTTCTTGTGGAAAGCATTGACCGAAGGCTTTTCGACCTTCGAAACCAACATCCGTCCTCGATGCAACTCATATCCGGAGACTGCTATTTTGCTCCTATATCAAGTTATTGTGGACCATTGGCTTACCAATGCATTTGTAATTGATGAATCTTGGGGTGTTATACTCCCTCATGTAATAGTCCCTTAGTATTTTAATAAATATTATGCTTCAAAAAAAAGAATCAAAGTCGTGTACGTGTCCCCAAACATGTTCTGGTGAGAAGTGACTCAAAATCTGCGCTAGTGATCAAAATCTGTCTCATACCAAAACTCTAATATGTAACTCAAAATAAACTTGTAGCCCAGAATCATATCGTTACTCAACATGTACCATGTAACTCCAAGTCTTCACTTCACTGTCACCCAAAACTTGTCTGTGGCTCAAAAAAATTACGTAGACACTAAAAGTTTGGCTGATGCGATGCCCTATTGTTTGTCCACTGACTCATAACCAAAAATTAGGCTCATAATTCAAAACTTGTATCTTGATTAATACACGATGTATTATGACTTAGAATTACACTCATAATTTAAACTTCTGACACTATCTAATTGAGGTTTAGGCCGATATCTCACTGGCTTAGCGCTCGGAAAACTGCTCAGCATTTTTTTTTTTTTTGACCTTTTGTTAAACTAAAGTTCTAATTTTGCATCTTAAACTGCTCAGTATAAGATTAGGTATGCCTAAGTATTTTCATGATGGCCGTATGCTTTTGATGAGTAACCTACTACTACTTCATTTGGTTTTTGCCACGCTTTTATGTCATCCAATTTCTACACCCTATCATATAAAGCGGAAGAGCCTCATATATATGTTTATAGCAAAAACCAAACCTAAACACAAACCCAAAAACTTTTTTAGGCTAATTTCTTGTTTGCAGGTGTGATTTTTTGGTTCATTTTGCTTTCAAAGGATATGTTCACAATTTAATCGATTTTTTTTAGGATGTTGGAGTGAACAAAAATAACAGCGAAACAATTTTTGGTCGTTCCTGAGTGGTGGGTCGTAAAGAATTTGAAGGCTACGGAGAAGGTCGCATGTTCAAGAATTTAAGATATGCTATTATTCATCAAGTCCCAAACGTTTATTTTCTTATGCACTAGTCCTAACTTCATCGAAATTTTTTCGCGATCCATGGCGGTATCACTGGTGTCTAAACGTCTTATCTCGTCTAATTCTTAAGGTGAAAAACCCGACATTTGAGCTTCATAAAGAGATGGATCAAGGTCTTCACCTTCACAGAGTAAAACTCCATGAATAGGTTCGAAACTCTCAAATAACATATGTACTCCAGTTACTCTAGGTACAATCACTGATACGGCTCCATAACTTACTGTCAAATGATGACGTTCACGGTCACCTCAAAAATTCTTTTCTTATGCGATGAAAAACGGTTATTTCATTTACTTTTCTTTTCATAACTTAGTAACGTAGAAGTTATGAATCAAAGAGAGTCAAAAAAGAGTCATTGTACTTTCAATTTTTTATACATCTGATCTATATGGGTTGTGTAGCTCAAAATCTACATTGTGGCAAAAATATTGTTTTGCAGCCAAAATCTATGGCAAGACTCATAATTTACATTTTAGTTCAGATTCCGCTTATCCAAAATTTCCCATGCATAACCTAAAATGTAACTCATGATCCAGAAACTTAATTGTAATTCCAAATATGCAACCATACCAAAAGCCTTTTCCCATACAGAAATAATATATGTAAATGAAAATCAGCTGATAGCGAAAAATCTACGTCGCGTAACTCAGGATGTGACTCAAAGTCTTTACTGTGCCCCAATAATTGTCTTATGAGTCGCGACTCAACATCCTCTGCTGTAAACAAAGTCCATCTCATTATCACAGCCAAGATATAACATGTAATTTGAAGTAAGTCTGTAAAAAATTTGAGTAGTCAATTACAAAGACATTTCATTTTCATCCGCCCCAATTATGGGTTACTAATTTGTATATTGTCTAACAACCAAACTTGGCCCATTAGCTCAGTTGGTTAGAGCGTCGTGCTAATAACGCGAAGGTCGCAGGTTCGAGACCTGCATGGGCCATAAAAAAATTTCCTTTTTTTACTTTTTGGTCTCCGGTATCTCTCTACTAAACACCACCACTAAATTCCGCCTCAATATCTCTTTAGTCTTCTCTTTCAGTCCTCACTCTCTCACTCAGAAAGAGAGAAACAGACCAGAACCAAACCCTAACAATGGTATATTCAACACCACCAACAGCCCAGGATGTTAAGGTTTGTGTAATTTGCCTTTTTCCTGTCTCTGAATTTGATGTTTTGTTGAAATTTTAGGTGATTTGATTCTTTTGTGTTGAGAAATTGGAAATCCAAATGTGGGTTGTTATTAATTTGTGCAAAAAATTGAATTATTGTTTTTTTTTTGTTGGGAAAATGCCCAATTCTGTCTGTAGTTTTTTTTTTTTGACTTGAAAGGTTAAAATTTTATTGAAAATGGAAAAAAAGATAAATACAGAAAAAGAAAGCACTAAAAGTGCCGCAAAAGGGAACAAAACTAAGGCCAACAAGCCCTAACAACAACTAACAAAAGCACTCACCCTGCCATCTCGAAAGAGATAAGTCTATTTCTTCCTAGCAGGGGTCCTTTTCCCTCTACCAAGCATATCATTATTTGTAACCCCATGCCAATTGAGCTTAGCAAGTTCTTTTTCAGGGTTTATCTTGGATTGCCTCTCTACTATGCCACTGAATACATTCTTCATGTCGGCTTTCTTTCCTCCAACACCTAACAAAGCACTAACGTTCACTAGATTATCAACCTTTTGCTCCTCAGTCATATGCATCCTTCTAGGTATTTCTTCTAGATTTCTCATCTTCTCAACTTTTATACAATCATTATCCGTTTCATACTCCGACTCTTTATTAGAATCGTCACAAGATTCAATTGTGACTTTGTCATCGCTGACTTCCTTGTTACCCTCTTGTTCTCTAATTTCTTCTTCTCTTCTCCCTGTCAAAGAGTCATCTAATTCCGCATCTGTATCTAAAACAGAAAAAGGATTCAGGGAGCTAGGTTGAACTTGTGAAGTACCTTTTTCGCTTGATTTCTTCTTTTTCTTAGTACAAATAGTCCAATTTTCAGTTGAAGGTTCGGCTTCCACTTCTATGACCCCATCATGTTGTACACCATCTTTCAAAATCTCCTTTGATTGAGCCACCACCTCCAAGTTTTGTTACATAGATTTTGTAACCACTTTTGTTGTCTCCCCTGCACTTGTCTCATGAGCCTCCTTGGTGATAGGAACCCACCTTTTTTTGTACTTAGGCATAGGATTTGAACCACACTTAGCACTTGAGTGCCCAAAACTCTTACAAAGAGAACATAGAATAGGCTTCCATGGATATTAATTCAACCCTTACCTTATACTAAGGTACAGGTTGAATCAATTTCTACACAAACTCTAGCAAATGACATTCTAGTCTTCATTGCTGTAGGAGTATCAGTCTTCCTACAAGACTACAAATCCTACCGAATCCAGTAGAATTTCAAAGATGAATTGGCAAATCTCTAATTATAATTCATACAGGTACAGATATGATTGAACCAATATGTTGTTCAATAAATGGAGACCATGGATGAATTAAGAACAATTTACTGGCAATATACAGAGAACCCATTCCCAGGCCCGTCTTTGGCATAGGGCGAAACGGTCGACCGCCCTAGGCCCAATTTTTTTTTCCCAACCTATGTATCTTCCATATATAGATATCTTTCCCAAACGTGTCAACTGGTTGGGAAAAGTTAAGAGGAAAAACAACTCAGTATGAAGATTTCTTCATTATCTCCGCTAGGGCACATAATTGCCTCTTGATTATTGAGGTTTCAGGTATGTTTCATTTAATTTGATCTTTGCCTAGTTTAATTGAATAATTGATGTTGCATTTCACATTAAATTTTGACTTAATTGAAGTAATTCTCAATTAATTTTGTTTGGGGTAGGGTAGTTTTAAGAAATTGGACATGAATCACATGATCATATGTTTTTGATGAATCTTAACCTTAAAACATGATCATACCTTGTTAGAAGTAACTATATTTCAAAGGTTTTTTTTTGTAGCTGTCGGATGTCTATATTATATCACTAGTTGTAAGTTTGTGTTGTTTAAACTGTGTGCAGGTGAAGAAATTTCTCAAAATGGCTCCCTAGTGTAAAGTCATTAGATGATGCTCGTTTGAAAGCATGTTGTGATCGTCTTGAAACTGCCTTAAAACATGGATCATCTTCTGACATCGACGCAAATGATTTATTTGGTGAACTTCAAGTCATTCAAATAATTCTGCATGCTGAACAGATGACTGTTGTTGAAACCTTACGGTTTCTAAAGAGACAATGGTGTTTTCCAGTCGTGTGTATTGCATATAGAATATTGTTGACTGTTCTCGTAACTGTAGTGACAGCAGAAAGAAGCTTTTCGAAGTAGAAGTTGTTGAAATCTTATCTGAGATCAACTATGTCACAGGAAAGATTAAATGGGTTGGCTATCTTAGCTATTGAGCATGAGTTTTTAGATGATCTTGATCTTGACAAGATAACTAATGCATTCACAACCAGAACCCCAGGAAGGGCAATTTTTATAGGATGGTGTTTTTTCTTTGGCAATTTTGTTGCGACTTCGCAGGTGTTCTTATTTTATTTTTGATAGGTACGTTTCACTTAAAATTTGAGTTGTTTTTTAACCCTTATTAAAATTTTATATGTCCGCATTAATAGATTGTTCAATCTATTGTCATTTCTTCATTTATAATTACGTTTTGTTTCCCATGTGTATAAGCAAAAAAGGCCCTTTTCTTAGTGCTCGCCCCGAGCCTCTAAAATGTTAGAGACGGCGCTGCCCATTCCCAAAATTCTTGTTCTATCCTCTTCTTGTAAAAACATAAACATGAAAGCTTGTTCACCATAGATAGTCATAGAAAAATCTCCCTTTGTTTTCCACTGAGTTTTTAAACTCTCATTCACAAATAGAAAATCAGGTCTCTTACCCACAAAATACCCCACAACGAGAGATTCATTCAATTCAATATGAGGTTGAAGCTCACCTGATGAGAAGAAGGCAACAGGTTCTCCATCGATGCTTTTAGGTCCATCAAAAGTAATTTTTGTTGTTGTTGTTTCCCTAGCAGGATTGATGAGACATGAAATCCAGTTTTGATTATCAGTAGAAATCGGATTTGAAATCCAGTTTTGTTTATCAGTAAAAATTGGATTTGAAACGCCATCAATTCCAGATGGAGTTGATGAACTCGACAATATTGGAAAATCTTCCAACCCAATGTTGAAACTGGAGTTAGAAGATGATTTAGAAGGTTTTACTCTCTGGATTAAACTCGAAGGATGGATTGAAGGAGGAAGATTTGCGCCTCCAGCCATGGAGAAATATTTTCCCATAAAATCGCCTTGAAATCCCTTGCCACGTCATTGAAGATAGGAGAGAGAAATTCCAGCTTCAACATACCCATTCTGTCTGTAGTTTGTTAGTCATGGTGGTGAGCTTGGGAAGTATCAAAAATGAGAAGTTTAGGTGATGTCAGAATTTTTAAAGTAATTCTACTTTCGAATTCTAATTTTTCTTATTTACCACGTACAAGCAAATTATATTTTATTATATCTGTTACCACTATAATTTGTCTTCTTCTCTATTAATTTCTGATTTTATTAAAAACCTATTAAACCCTGGGTTAGAATTTTATTTATTTAGTGTTTAAATCTACCGTTTCATTTATTCTTACAATAAAAATAGAATGAAAACTCAAAAATGCTTATTAATGGAGTAAATGGAGATTAACGGTTCCAGAAAACATTTCACGAAGATCGCCAATTTCAATTAATATCTAATAGTTTTTTTGACAACTCTGTTGTTCAAATCTACTTACATTTTGTTATTATAATAACTCAACTTACACTAATTATTCATCCAACAAATGGAATTGTTTATAGATGGCATATTCATCCATTGTGCTCTTTACCGTCGCTTAAAACTTACTTAGCTATGTTACGCAAATAGTAGAACCATCGAGAGAATAAAGTATCAGACCATTCAAAACAACGCAACGAAAAGAGTAACAATAACAACCGCAAATGGATGAGTAGAAAGTGTTCGTTTGTCTCATGAGTTCAAAAGTTTTGATTTTTGTTTTCTCGCGTGATGTACTGATTTGGTAGGGTGGCAATCAAGGTGAGCGGCAAATAGGAGAAATGTGGGTGGAAAATAGGTGGAGCCAATGAGAAAATGGTGTGCATCCTATGTGTTAGCCTTTGTCTACAAAAATACTCCTTCAATAAAGGAGGTAAAAGGAAAACATTTCTAACATGAAATTTCCATTGGTCTGGAAAAATTTAAAAATCATTAATTAAAAAGAAAAATACTTCTTTTCATTAATAACCGTAAGTATCGTTGACTAGAATGTTTACATCCTCTAAAAGAACCTATAAAACTAGAGGATGATGTAGAGAAAGCGTTATAGTGGAAGAGTTCCATCTTCCAAATTTCATGACACCTAACCACTTAGAATTGATCATGGAAGTTCAAGTTAATGGTGGAAGGTAAAGTAGATTCCAAAACACGATTCCGAATCGCATTAAACACTATTCCAAATCTTTTTCAATCTTGGCTCGCAAAATCGACAGTCAAAAAGAGACCATCAGACTTAGAAATGAAACCAACCACAAGATTCGGCACCATTCAGAATAGTGTTTAACGCGATTCGGATTGCCACTTGTGCAGATCCCAAGGTATCTTTCATGAAAATGGATGACCCAACTTGGAATCCATCATACCCGACGTTTCACAGTTTTTACAAGTTTGGGATAGTTTAAATTCATCTGTAAGACTTGCCCTTGGGACGTCTGTTGGACATTCTCTTAGTTAATAAACATCTAAGTTTTGTTTTAATAGCTATCAACCTTGGCCCATTAGCTCAGTTGGTTAGAGCGTCGTGCTAATAACGCGAAGGTCGCAGGTTCGAGACCTGCATGGGCCACAATTGTTTATTTTTTTTTCCTTTTTCTTTTGTCTCCAGTATATCTCTGTCTACCAAACACCACTATTTTCCACCTCAATAATTCCGCCTCATTTTTCACAACACACAAAAAATCCAAAAATCGAATCTCTTCTCTTTCAGTCCTCACTCAGAAGAGAGAGAGAGAGAGAGAGAGAACAGAACCAAACCCTAACAATGGTAGATTCACCACCACCACCAACAGCCCCTAATCCTCCTCAAACAACCATAACCATCCCTTCATCATCACCATCACCTGTAGTAGTTGTTGAGTCCAAAACCCCTAAATGTTCAATAACCACTTCATCCTTTTCATTCCCAAGACCAGCTATCAGAGTAACCTCAGAATTTGATAGTGATAGTTTATCATTCTTTAATAAAGTTTCTTGTAAGGTTTTTGATAACCTTGCCAAATTCAAACTCTCTTTCTTAAATAGTAAGAATGGTGAAATCTCTGATCCTCAAATTGGGTTTGTTTCAAAATACTTGTCTCTGCAATATGATGTTGAAGAGAAGAATGCTTTTGTCAAGAGTAATTTTAGTGTTGGGGAGAAGTTGAGTTTTAGAGCTACACAGGATGTTAAGGTTTGTGTTCTTTTGCATTTTTCCTGTATCTGAATTTGATGAAATTGGTATGAGTTTTTGTTGCAATTTTAGGTGATTTGATTGTTTAGTGTTGTGAAATTGGGAATTTAAATGTGGGTTGTTCTTAATTTGTGAATAAATTGAATTTTTGCTTTTTTGGGAAAAATGCCCAATTCTGGAAGTATTAGGAATGAGTAGTTCAGGTGATGCCGGAAAATGCCCAATTTCGGAAGTACAATAATAAATGAGTTGTTTATGTATCTCTGGCTCTGCTGAAAATGAATTGGTTCTAAGGGTACATAGTTTGATGTAAATCTAAGTTGCCTGTGTTGTTAATGTATTGTTTCATATTTTCTGTATCTAAGTTGGCGACGTGGAGATGGCGATAGTTAACATGTAGTAGCTTGATTCTTACTGATTACTCCTCCATGGTGACTGGTCTTTTTACGCTTACTGTTTATAGGAAACTATGTTACTGCATTGAAGGTTCATGATTAAATATACTGTCAACTGTATGGTTGGGTTGCATTCTATTGGGATAATGATTTCAATTCGTCTGCTAAGACAAGTTATGTTCCAGAAAAATCAAGTTGGGGAGCCTAAATCATTTTGTATAAGATTTTCAACGACATCTTTTTGTTTGTCCTGTGCGCTTGATGATAACAAATCTGTTATCTCTTGTATTGACTTGGGTAGTACCTATCTATTCAGGTATCATCATAGGAAGGTGCGTGTTTCTTGTAGTACAAATATACATGTTATAGTCTTTATTATGGCTTTACTCAAGAGTGTAATCTGCTTCTACTTGTGCTTGAATTGTTCTTAATTTGTTGCATCCAATTTTAGCGTCAATTTAGTTTTATAGGAACCATATAAAGCTATCTAGAAAGCTATCCTGATATTGATCGTTATTCATATGTTATTGTCTCAATTGAGATACCACCTAGGACAGTTATTGTCTCAATTGAGATACCACCTAGGACAACTAAGTATTTTAGACCGTAGTGATACAGGGCGAAATATGAAATTGAACACCCAGAAAGGTGTTAAACAAGATCTCTCCCACCATATCTATAGGTTAGCCTCTTGAATCATGTATTTTTTGTAGGTATGGATATGCTACGAAAATGCAACAAGTTAAGTGCTGTAATTGAGGCAAAGGTGTTTCGTCACTCAGTGTTCGAGAAAGACAATGAAAATGTAGTTGTTAACACGAGCGGGGTCTCAGTTAGTAACTTTGGAATAAGCTGTACCTGATCCCGGCCGACACTTCTATAACCATGTCTAGTGCTGCTTTGCATGTGAATATTTGTTTATGTCACTGTTTGGTGTAAGAAGCTGTACTCTGCTTATCTATTTTTTTTAGTTATTTTAGCTTCTCTCAATTTGATTTCGTAGGCGCAACAAGGAGAGGTGGCCATGGTTGCAAGTCTTCCCGATCCTTCCTATAAACTCGAATTATCATCTGCTGTTCCATCTGTTGGTTTGGTGAGTGAACCTGTTATTATATGCTTCTTGTTATCTTTGACATATGAGCTCCTCCGACATATGAGCTCCTCCATCTTTATTTTCAAGTTGCAGGCTTCTGTGTATTAATTTTTCCTATTTGGACTGCAGCCAAGGGCAACCTTTAGATTTCCTGCTGGTGAAGTTTCCTTAGAGGAAAGAGAAGAAGAGGCCGAGGAACTCAGGAAAGTGCTGTCAGTTAGTGGGATTGTGAAAGGACAGTTTTTGAATGGAATTTGCACTGCACAGTACCAGGATGATGATTTGAATCTTAGGTACTCATACAAGGTAATTTTCCATGGTTCTCCTGCGAAGCTGTTTTCTGTAGTTATTAGCTAGATATGCAGTTTCATATCTTGTCTATTGTGTCGCTCTGAATTAAATTCTTAGACAATGGATATGGTTTTTTGAGACATTGTATTACCTATTTCCTTGAAAATTCACTGCACTCTGTAGCACCCAAAACTTTTTTGAGTCCACTAATCTTGCCTGTGGGTAACTTTTCTAAAAAAAGATAAATTGTTGAGGGCTATTATCGTGAATCCATCAGAACTCGTATTGTGAACCCAGTGATGGTGTAAATTATGCACAACTGAACCATGAGGGTTTAACCCTTTGGTTCATACCGTATCCTTGCTAAGCCTTAACTCTTTTATTTATGAGGCAGGATGAGCAAGTTTCATTCATCCCAAGAATATCCCTGCCCTCAAATACCGTGGCCTTTGCATTCAAGAGGCGGTTTAGTCCTTCAGACAAGTTGAGGTGAGAATTTTTCCTCATAGAAGTCTTTCTCGAACACTATTACTTTAATGGTATTTATTTATTCAGTTATTTTGCTAACTTGATTGCATGGACAGCTACCTGTACAACTTCGATTCGAGTGAATGGAGCGCTGTTTACAAGCGCACCGTTGGGAAGGACCTCAAACTGAAAGCTGGTTATGATTCAGCTGTGCGGCTTGGCTGGGCATCTGTTTGGGTAAATATCCCTTACTCTTATTTCTCAGTTCTCACCTACCTTATTCCAAACTGTGACTGTTTTAGGTTCTGTTGGTGAACAGTGAACTGGTGTTATTCATGTTAGGTTGCTCAAAACTATTGATTGATCCTCAGAAGCTTGATTGTTTTATTACAGGTTGGAGATGAAGAAGGCAGAGCAAAGACTGCCCCAATGAAGATGAAAATGCAGTTCATGGTCCAGGTCCCTCAAGATGATATAAAATCCACTGCAATGATTTTCAGGGTCAAGAAAAGATGGGATATATAAGTAGAGAGGCAGCTGTGTTATATCAGCAACCATTATTTTGTTCCTTCTACTGTCTAGATTTAAAGTTTCAATCACTTGATGTATGTTTATACATGGATACAGCTTCTTGTTTAATAATTTGTTCTCAAGATTTCGTGTTTCTTGCTCAAATAGGGTTCCCTCGGATGGGTTGGAGAGTTGGGTAAACAAGCTAAATTTACTGTTTCTCTCTAACAGTGTCTTGTTTTACAATGATTACTAAAAGTATCAACTTGACTAGTAGTAATCAACTTTGGATTACGGTTAACAATTGAAAACAACTAATAGAGTAACAATTGTTGTGGATATGTTGCGATCCTGTCATCAATCGGCAGGTAACTTTACTTGCTTCTCTTCGATTCTGGTTTCTGGCAATTCAAATTCCAAGCTTCTTGTCCAACCTTAGTACGAGGGGGTGTATGTTTGAAGTCTGATCATATTCGGGTAGAGAGGTAGGGGGGTCAATGGGATGTCGAAATCCAATAGCTATTACCAATAATCCGGAATCCGATAGGATATTAACGGAACCGAGTGAGCCAGTTTCTGTTATGATAAGCCCTGATATTGATGGTTGTGTGTGTTTCCAATGTGGCAACACAAACAAGACATCCCGATTTCAATTTTTCTTCAAGTTTAGGGAAAAGAAATAGTTCATCTCCAGTGGTGTTGGTTTGTGATTTTTTATGGATTTAATGTAAATTTTATTTTTAGTATTTTTTAGATTTCATTAAAGCTGAAAATGGTTATTTAATACATTGAAATGAATTTAGGTAAGCAAAAGCTTACTTGGATAGCTTGACATTGTGAAGGTGAATGTCTAAAACTAGACATTCACCTTGACAAGGTCTAACAAAAATTAAGCCATGTCATCTTCACATTGATTTAAGAAGTTGGGGTTGGAAATAATATTAGGGAAAATGAATATCTATCCCATGTGGACTTACACATTTATCTTCACATATATCCCATCGGAGAAGCTGTAAGAAAAGAAGGGGTGAAAAACTTACCTCTCTCGCTGCTCTCCATTTTTTGCATCTTCTTAATCTTATTCTACTTCGGAATCTTCTCCTTCTTCCTCTAATTCGTCTCAGATTCTCATCATCTCCTCATATCTATATTTTCATAATCAGTGAAAACTACGATTTATGTTCAAGTTTTCAAATTAGGATTTCCATTCAATTGTTCAATTGAGGAGTTATGTTTAAATTCAATTGAGGGTTTCCATTCAATTGTTCAATTGAAGGTTTCTGTTCAAATTCAATTGTTTTATTTAGGTCATTCATGTCACAAAGCCAGAGAGTATCTAATCATGTCGGTTCCTCAATTTTAAACAATCCATCAAGTTCAGTGGTATCACACTTACAAGAACCAGAAGCAGGTTTTCAAGGTTCATTAATTAAATAAACATGTGATATTTTGACTTAGGTGCCCATAAAATGGTACGTCTTTGCGTTTGGTGCTTAACTTTGTCCAACTTTGAGTTAGGTGTCCAGTGGGTCACAGTCAACATATTGACTGTGTTTGACTGGGACCTACTGGGGACCTAACTCAAAGTTGGACAAAGTTAGGCACCAAACGCAAAGGCGTACCATTTTATGGGCACCTAAGTCAAAATATCCCAATAAACATATGTGAGTCGTCCTAGAGAAGATGGGGAAGAAGATATACTTGTAGCTGAAGGACAGAAGAAATTACGTACACCAAGGTTAGATTATGGAATGAACTGTTATTACAAAGATCAAAGCAGATGGGAAGAAGGTAGTCGAAATTGTAGGTGAACTCATGCAATGCAAAAAGAAAATTTAAGCATCAAGTGCACAAGGAACCAACCGCTTGAGGTCCCATCTAAATACATGCAAAAAGAATCCAGAGAATCATCCTAGACAAAGAAAGATAACTGCGATCAAAACAGGTTATACACAAACTAAGTTAGCTAATTGGAAATATGATCATGATGATATTAGATTTATTGTTTTTAGAATGATTGCTAAGCATGATTATCCAATCAATGTGATTGAACATCCATATTATAGAAAAGTTTGTTAGGTCTCGGAATCCTTCTGCTAAGTGTTACAGTAAGAATACAATAAAGAAGAATCATGAAACTGTATGTCGAGTTCAAAGTGCAATTACAAGAACACTTTGAATCAGTGACATCTAAATGTAGTTTATCAAAAGATATGTGGACTTGTTAACATACAAAAGATGGTTATTGTTGTTTGACAATATATTACATAAATGATGAATGGAAACTGATTAAGAAAACAATACTATACATTTAAGTACCATCACCACATGTTGTAGCACTAGATTGGAATTTAAAACTAGATGATTGTGTGTCTATGATGGTTGTCGCCCGAAATCTCAAAATTTGCAACGTTTTTTTGCAACAGATATAAGTGTTGTTATTTGATTTTTTTTATCCAATTTGAATTCGATGCAATTGAAGACGAAGTTGATATTTTTATTGATTTTATGTTTTCTATCAACATTTGGGGACTGGTAATATTCGAATATCAACTCAATTTTTGGAAAACCGATACAATTTTATCTAACTGAAATAAATTGGAAACAAAACTAACAAAGGTTGAAGTGACACGCGAGTCCCATGGAGAGAGTGCGACTTACATTTGCATTTGCACCCACCATATACAAGGTTTCCTTTTGGTCGACCGATAATAAGCTTTTTCCTTAACCGCTGACAATGCCAGAGCCAATAATGTTATGATAAAAAGTTTATAGAGTTGGTTTGGTAGTTAGGATTGTCTACTTTATGAGGGTGATTTTTTTCAAATGAGGTTTAACAATCATATACTGCATCTAGTTGTATTATGTAAAGTGAAAGTATTTATTGTATTTATAGAAAGTATTTGTGTGCATAGTATGCCAAGTCAAATCAGGTTAGAAAAGAAAGAGTTGTAAATTTTATAACACGAGTAAGCTTCCTGCAAGGTCTGTTTGTTTAGATGTGGACACAAGATGAGATCAACATTTAAGATGCTTAAGGATGCAAATGATTTGAGACAAGGATTTGTTAGGTTAGCTGAATTAGATTTTGATTTAATTATACTACCAAGTTCAGAGGAGTCCTAACAGGGAATACTAGATGACTGCTGCCACGGTGGAACGACCGATCGAAAAAATTGATGTAAAACTAATTTTGTACTCACAATTTAGTTCCTCCATAATGGCACAGAGTCGAACTTAAAAATTTGTAAAGAAAAATTGTAAATCTCTCCTCGTTTACTATTTTAACTCACCAAACTCCGATCTCATCCAAGTTTTACCTATAATATAATTGTTCCCGATCGATTTCAGGCCATTTTCCCTACTTCAATCCTAACATTCATCTAAACTTTACAGCAAAATTTAATCCTAACATTCATCTAAACTTCACAGTAAACTATGTGGACCTTATAATGATGTTGTTGCCAAGTTCATATATGTTTTTATAAATAATAACACCAAATATCCAAACAATCCTTAACATCATCTGCTGCACAGTGGGGGGCCAACCAAGAATTGGAGGCGCAAACATTCTATTAATCAACAAAAAAAAAGTCACCGGCATACTACACGAGGTTCATAGAAGCAAGATAGACCTATGAAATGGGTAGCATTAATGCACCAATACATGAACACCATACTTATACTCCCTACGTCCTAGTTTAGATACCAAAATTAGAATAAAAACAATTGTCATAAAATACTTGCTATACTTCATATTTTTCAATCTTTTATCTTGATTTGCCGCTAACTAGGAATCATGCCATAACATGGAGAATTGTGTATTTCAATTTTCGAGACACACTCTTAAATACTTTTTTCTGCATACTTCTTCTAATTTTAATTTTTCCAACTAAACAACATATACCTAGACATCTAAAAAATGGGAACCTTAAATACTAACCTAGGATATTTGTGGAAAAAAAACTATTCTCTTAGTGTTTCTTAACCTTTGTGCAAAATCCTATTTTTAGCATCTAAACTAGGACGAAGGGAGTACGTGTTTATTGTAAAATACTAAATAGATTTTCCTGTGTGCAAGTATCCGACTACGTGTCATGTTAGTAAACTATGAAATAAGGAAAAAGAATTAAATTGAGGTTCTCAATTTCTCGGTCAGCCTGTCTCCTCCTTATTTTACTTCATCTCCCTCAGTTTCACATCTATTCTTCTTTCTGTAGCTCAATAATGAATTCTTAAGCATGAAAAAAAAAGTTTTAAGTTGCAAACACAGAAACTACTCGATTATCTCATCTTCTTTTTTTCTTCTCCTTTTACGGATAAACAATTTACCCTCTCTTATTTTGTTAATCAATTTTCCCTTTTATATCATATTCTTCAATTATGGATGTTTGTTAATCCATTTTGGTGACTAGATGTTGATATGGGTTTGTATGGTTTTCAGTTTAAAGAAAGGATTTGTGATCTCGATTCTTGTTTGATTAGATCGTCATATGGGTTTGTCTGATTTTCGATTTGAAGAAAAGGGTTTGTAAATTTGACTCTTGGATTTATAGAGAATGACATTGGATTCATTGAATATCGCTAATGGAAAAATGAGAACCTGATAAGGTGTTCATGGAGAAACCACTGAGTCATCACCGAATCATCAACCAGTTGAGTCAGGTCAGTGAGTTTTCTGCGATAAGTCAACCTGAACTCACTTATGGGAAGATTTTCTTCCAAGGACAACATAAAAATGGTATCTATCCTATATCTTTCAGCACACAACCTCATTCTCTTACATTCATCATCATTAATCATGCCCTGCTTCATAGAAGATTTGGACACCCAATATTTCAGACTCTCCAAACACTATGTAATAATCTGAAATTGTCCAATGCCTCAAATAAACCTTTTTTCTGTAATGAGTGCAAATTTTGTAGGTCTCAAAAACTTCCTTTTCCATTGTCTTATAATGTATCCACAAAACTTCTTGAATTGTTACATATGGATTTATTGGGTCCTTGTCATACCCCATCTACATCTGGTACATTGTACTATGCAAATGTTATTTATGACTTCAAACACTTTTTTGTTGCGTTAGTTGCCAGAATTGAAAATATTTTATATACTTCTGTCATAACTATTAGGACTGATAATGGTGGTGAATTTCTCAATATTTTTCTTCAAAATTTATGTTATTTAAAAGGAATTACTCATGAAATGTCATGTCCTCACACACCTGAGAAAAATGATGTTGCATAGGTTAAACATAAACATCTTGTTGGAGTCACCAGGACACTTTTATTTCAGTCTGGATTACCCACATATTTCTGGGTTGAGGCTTACAACCAATTATCTCATTAACCGTCTACCTACTATACCAATTGCATTTCAAACTCCATTTCAACTTCTATTTCATAAATCATCTGACTATAATTTTTTGAAGGTTTTTGGTTGTGCTTGTTTTCCCTAGCTTAAGCCTTATACAACTAAAAAACTGCAGCCTAGAAGTAAACAATGTGTTTTTATTGGTTATAGTTTGAGCCATAAAGGCTACAGTTGCTATGATCCAGTGACTAGCACTATCTACATCTCTAAACATGTATCATTTAATAAGTCTATTTTTCCTTATAAGGATATTATCAACACCTAATGCATCTTCATCTTCATCTAATTTCCGAAGTAACAGTGAATGATCATAACATGACTACAAGGGGTAAGAAAGGAATTTACACAACCAAATATTATATTTCTACTAAACATCCTTTGCCTATTGCTTACATGTCAAGAGTTCCTCCTTGCATTACTGATGCTAAGAAAGAAGAAGTGTGGAAGATTGCTTCAGTGGATGAGTATATTGCTTTGCAAAATGCTAGTACATGGTCCATAGTTTCTCCAGTTGAAGGTCATAATATGGTTGGTTGCAAATGTGTGTTTAGAGTTAAACACAATGTGGATGGGAGTGCTAAAAGACACTAGGCAAGAATAGTTGCTAAGGGTTATTATCAACAGCATGACATGGACTTTGATGAGAATTTTAGACTTGTAGATGAACCAACTATAATAAGGATTATTTAATTTAATTTTTGCATTGCATAAAATTGGCCTATACATCATCTTGATGTCCGTAATGCATTCCTTCATAGTGGGATTAAAGATACCGTGTACATGTGTCATCCTCCTGTATTTGTAGATAAGGATGAACCAAATCATGTATGTCTTCTTCGCAAACCTATATATGGCCTAAAGAAGGCCCCTAGAGCCTGGTATGACAAACTAAGTTCAGCTCTCTTATCTCTTTATTTCAAGAATTATACTGTTGATTCTTCTTTATTTGTTTATCAAGCAGGTACTTAACTTACAATGACTCGATTCTATGTAGATGACATTATGCTCACAGTTTCATCTGCTAATTTTCTAAAAAATTTCATTGCTTAGCTCCAATAACAGTTTCCTTTCAAGGATTTAGGTCCATTGTATTATTTTTTTGGTTTGTAAGTGACAAGAAATGCAGATTCTTTGTTTCTCTCCCATACAAAATATGTAGTTGACTTACTGCATAAATATCATATGGGGAAAATGAATGTACTACACCTATCTATATTTCAACTAAACTCTCAAAGTATGGTGGGGTACTTCTTGATAATCCAACATAAGTATCTGACCTGGACAAGGCCATAAATATCTTTTGCAGTGAACTTGGTGTGTCAACATATGTGAAATCATAGATACACACACACACACACACACTTGTCTACAGCTTAAAGGATTCTAAGATATGTAAAAGGTACTTTGGGGTTTGGTTTGCATTTTACTAAAGGCAATACCTTTTTATTGGGATTTTCGTATGCTGATTGGGTTGGTTGTGGGAATGATAGAAGATCCTCAGGTGGATACTATATTTTTCTTGTCTCTGATGTTATATCTTGGTCTTCTAAGAAATAATCCACCATTGTCAGGTCCATCACTGAAGCTAAGTACCGAACATTGGCTTATAGTGCAGTTGAAGATGTTTGGATTTGTTTTCTTCTACATGATCTTCATGTCTTATTAGATGGAATTCCAAAATTAGGGTGTGAACAAATCAACTCAATTTCCTTGCCCTCTAATCCTGGCATGAACTCCAGAATGAAACATGTTCATTTGGATTGTTACTATATCAGGGAATTAGTTCAATTGAAAGCTTTAAATGTCTTCTATGTCAATAATATTGACCATATTGATGATGTTTTCATAGAGGGATCACATGCTCCTAGGTTTACTATGCTCAGCGGCAAGCTTCATATGATTGCATCACCTATTTCCTTGAGGGGGATAATAACATGAGCTGCAGTATAGGATAAAGAAGATTGATGTGAAGGTTAACATTCAAATCTATTTTTACCTCTCTCTATCACAAGTGCTGGAAAGTTGTATCTGTCGTGTATCTCACACCCTCATTTCACACGTGAGACAGTTATGATTAATTTAATTTGTATTAATACCTTTTAAAAATATACTTTCTCTTTCTGTAATGAATATTCTCTCTCTGTTGAGAGTTTCTATCATTTCCAACGATTGATATACTGTTGTTGTATATCACCTTAACTATTATTTCACCGTGATGAACGTACTTGGTAAGAGTTCATTTTACTCAGATGATGTATATACAACATTACAAGTAGTATTTGAAGAGAATTCCAAATTCTTGGGAAATCAGAATAACAAAATATAAATCGACTGATAAAACTTAACGAATAAAACCTTAGAAAATAACATAATATATATCTTTAATAATCCTTATACAATTTGAAAAGATGGTGCGAATCCAACGATTGGACTCGCGAGTTCGTTTTTCTTGTCAAGAATATTACTTTCTTAATAGAACCTTTACTTATTATTACAACAACATTAAAAATATATTAGGAAAGTAAGTCGGTTATAACAATAATGCATGATACAGATACATATTATTTCCTTATTGGTGAATAAAAAGATAAGTAATTTTTAATATAATATCGACTAATTCAATAAATTTCTTATTCTCCTGCGTCAAGAGAGATGGTCTTGAAGGAGGTGATCCGAAAGATTCTTAAAATACAAGAGTTCTTAATACCATCTTGAAGAGAGTGCGAATACGAAGTGAACGATGAATGAATGAGGTCATTCCGTGTTCGGATGAAGAAGTTACGCGCACAAAAGCTGAGGAGAAAATAATGAACCACAACACCAAAATAGGCACTGTTACTAACCATGTCGGAAATCGCACTATTTCAGACAATTTTTCTGTATACTTTTGGTCCAAATTCAGCATGGTTTACTATGGGATCAACAATAATGGCAATATCACTTTTTCATAAAGAAAACTTGGGGTTTTAAGGTCCAAAGTCGGCACGGTTTATACGGATTCGACTATGCCGGCAAAAGCGAGTTTTGGGACAAATTTTTGACGCGTTTTGACTTCTAAATCAAGGAAACATGGTCTCGGAAGGATTATAAACCCTAGATCTCGTGAATACTTTATAATAATACTTCCATAACAATAATATGATTCCTTTTACATTATTTTGAAAGTCTTGGAGGAGAGGAGAACTACAATGGAGAAAAAGATATGGTTTCAGAGTGGTTCATCAATCGTAACGATATCTCTTTACTTTTCTTATATGTATATATCATGGATGCCTCTACATCCATGAGTAAGTAAACACCTATTTATTGAGGATGAATCGATTTAGTATATGAATCTGTTTTGAATTCTTTAAAAGAGGTAATAAAAAGGAATACTTAGGAATAAGGGTAACTATTCCCCGTGTCCATCTCCCCTAGATCCACCTGCGTCTTGCTGGCAGTTGAGCCGTTGGAGCACCAAAAAATGGTTGAATAAACAATACATGTCTCAGGATTTCTCATGGGGAATTGGAATCGGAAAAATAAGAAACGAGAAGCGCTAGAACACAAAACTAAAATGCCTATTGGCTATTTGAAAATTAGCCCAATAGCCATGGAACTAATGTTGATACATTAAAAATAACTACCCCTTATTAGGGTTAGGTTTTCCCTAAGAATTGGTTAATCTAAAAGGGTGAAATGGGGACTTAAGTACTAAAGCCAAAATCCCATGAGTATGTCCATGAAATAAGAAGAAAACGAAGTATTTAATAGAAAGTTAGAGGTTGTATTAGGAGGAAAGAAAATAAGTGCAAATAAGAAGGTTTCAAGGACATGTGGCATGCTGTTATAAAAATGGGAAATTTAGGAAAAATCTATAAAAGGAAAAAGGTAGTAAAATGGAAAGGGACACTGTCTCTTATTATTCTAAGAAAATTGTGACTTGGACGTGTTGGCTTAGTATCAAAATACCTATTCAACAATTAGTAACACATTAGTAAAAAAAATGATGTTTGGTAAAAGTTAACAACTGTTACTGTATTATGTCTAAACAGTTTTAGTTTTTTATGTGGTGTTACTAAATCCCATATTACAGATAGTTTATAAAACCTGCTATCGAACGACTATTAAAAAATGACTCTTAAATTCTAAAATAGTCACTGTTAGTAGTTCTCGGTAACAGTTTTACATAAAACTATTACCATTATCAGTTTATTGTAACATGTTTGGTAAAAAACTGTTGTTATTGTTTGAGTAACTATAACAGTTTTTGTTAAAGCGGTCATCAAAAACAGTGTAAAGGTAATAGTAAAACTACCACCACCAGTACCGTCGCGACCATCCCCATTATATCAGCCTCCATTCCACACCAATGAGTTGGTTATCTTGACTTTAAAATATAAATTCTTTAAAAATACTCTTCACAAAATTCGACCTTGAGACCTATTGCTCCTAACTATAACTCTTGATCACTCTTCCATGCTTTGTTTTTGCTTGATGTTATACATATATAATATTTATTATCATTAAACAATAAACTATCAACCTCTACCACAACCTTCATTACTAGCATCTTCGTTATTACCTCCCAATTATAACATAACACATTTATGTTGTAATATGTCTTCATACTGTACCAACTATTTATTATTCGTATTAAATTTTTATTTTTATTTTACCTTATGTAACCATCCATGCGAGTCATGGATAGCTCTAGTGCATGAAATTAAATCAACAAGTAAATTGTGATATGTCATGTATGCTTGATGTTAGCAAATATGTTATCTCTTATATAACTTTGGTAGTAAATTTTTTATTGTGACTTTACTCCAAATTTTAATCTTTTTACTACTTGTGCATTAATTGTTCTTGATCGTTCCACAGGTTACTTGGACGAGCTTCTCTGGGGAAACATCTGGTAGTATTATGCCACAGGTAACATCAACTACCTATAGTCCGCCACAGACGGTGACCTAGTATGGGCCTTAAAAAGAACACGGGAGTCCAAAATTTTTAGTTGGGATAATAAATTACCAAGTGTCGAAATTCTTTCAAATAGGGCTCGGATATTCTTAAATCCCAGGTTTCCTTTCGAGGAGATCCTGAGCACATTCCACAAATTCAATGATTTGAACACGTGTTCATTTCTGAAACGGTTTATAGTCTTCAAATACACGCCAGGTGAGACTATTAATTCAGTTCACGATGCAAATATTTATTTTAATATACCATGGCCAGTAGTATACCATGAAGTATTCGGATCCACACCACCGATCAATGTCCTTTCTCATCTCCATATTTTGCTACAATTGGTGTTAGGTCAGTTTCTTAGGTTGGGGCATTTGTTATCATTTAAATCTAGTGAATCTACATTTTATTTTGTATGCTTTATTTGTGCCGGTGCTAAGCATCATCGTCTCCATTTTCATCCCGGATTAACCTACTTTAATATTATTGGTGATGTTATTCATTATCAATAACCTCATAATCTTCATGTATGCCTAATGCTATATCAATGGAAACTATTTCATATATTCCTTCTTCTATAATTTTTTGCAACCTATAATTCATGTTTATTATTGATTACCGTCGTATAATGAAATATATATATATATATATATATATATATACATTAAAAGCATTTCTTTTGGAAGTCTGTCTAACATTTAGAACGTTTATTACTAGATTTCCCTGTTATAGGAACATACTCCGTGATGCTGGCCAAAATCTTTATCCCTTTTTTGTATTTCCTTGGTTGGTCTAATATGAGTATATTAAAGCATCCCTTATATGATTCATGTAGTTCCTTTCAGGGGGGAGAGAGGAGTAACATTGATGCATACTATTTTTTCCGTTGTGTATTCATATATCTTTTGGTACTCTTATCTGATTCATGTGGTTCCTTTTGTATTTGAAAATATATAATAAATGTGATTTATGTGATATTATACATATACAAAGACATATAATATTGCGTATGTTTTGCATTTGAATATGTAACATCAATATTTCGTTCGTTAGGTGTACAACTACCGAATCCGAACAAAAACATGTATCTACATGCTTCAAAAAATATATAACTACAATTTTTTTATTTCCTTATATTTAATTATCTATTTTGGATAATATTTCTTCTCTACACTATTTGGTAGAATAAGTACATTAGAACTCTTTATTATTCCTTAAAACTAGAATTTTGAATTTTAGTGTTTCAATTTTCCCGCGGGTAAGTTATCAAAGAATAAACCGATTCCTTGGACACGGGATTCAGGTCTCAATACGGATCTTGTAGTTGGTGGGTACTATGATGATGGAGGCTTCATAAAGTCTCCTTACCCATGGCATTCACAATTATTCAGTTCAACTGTAAGGTCTCTAAGATCCCAATGTGATAAGTCTTTCATATCTGCTAGCACATTATTGCATTAACTCGTATTTTTTTCATAGATGTAACCGTTAGATCATTGCTCGATCGAACTCGCAAGCGTTGTTATCTCAAGCTTGTTTGTCAAGTTTAGATGCAAAAACTATACGTCTTGATTTATAGTCTACTTATAGCTAAGTCTCGGACTAGGATAATTAAGTGTAGTTGAGCTCTAGACTCTATGGCGTTCATCATATGAAGACAAAAAATTACTCAAGGAACTGGTGGAACTTCATCGACAAAAGTTTTGTGGAGACTTGAAGTTATCTATCACTAAAAAGTCTATCTATTATATCTTTTATTTTGAGACAAAAGCCGTATTCCTTTATAGACTTCGATTATACACATTTGTTATTTCAATCCGAGTTTATATCGCTTATCTATTTCTTGAAATATGTATTGGTAAGCTTTAACTTTAGCCGAGTTCATCTTTACTCGTGATGAAAGTTATGTTGATATTTCAATAACTTGAAAATCGCTTTGATGAAAAATAGTTTGTCAATAACATCTATATAACATCTTCTAAAAAAGTTTCAATGATTGAAATGAGAGTTTAAAATGTGTAATTGCATGTTTAAAATGTTTGTCATCTGTATAGTTTAAGATCAAAAACTACTTTTAACGAAGTCTTGATTTGCAGATCAAGAACTCTGACTTAGGCTCGTACTTGGCTAAGTCTCGGATGGTTATCTTTTTATACAGCAGAGGCAGAGATAATTAAGTGTAGTTGAGCTCAACTTGGTGGGAGATGGCATTTTGCCATTGTGAAAGATACTTGAGCTCGCGATGAAGACAAAAACAACTGGACAAAGACAAAATTACTCGAAAAGTTTAAGGCAAAAGAAGTTGACGAACCTTCATCCATGTGGAACTTCATCGACAAAAGAATTTTAAAGGTGTGGAGATCCATTGTTTGAAGTTATCTAATCTAACATCTATTATATCTCTTATATCCTTATAACATCTTCGATTTCTAAAAGTTTCAATGATTGAAATGTAAATATAAAGTTATGTTTCAAATGTTTAATTTCTCAAATTTTATGCCAGTCAGAAATAAGTTGTGAATCAGATTTTTTAAATTTCTTCAGGCCAGTGATGAAAATTCGTGGATAACCAGTAATCTTAGGAAAACTGTCAATGTCAGTTTCAATAGAGAAAGATTGAAAGTCGTTTTGAAAAACTACTCCCAGAGTTTAAACCTCTTGTCTTGGCATGTAACTAGTGAACAGCTATATAACTAGGATATAAACATAGTGTGTTCGCACATTTGTGTATAAGTCCGAAACCGGGAACCTAAAGTATGCATACTTGTATGTGTACTAATGGTTGATGGAGACTGGGTAAGTATGCGTACCTGTGCGCATAGTGGCGGAGAATTCACGTCCGTGAATTTATGCTGAGTTTGGAAACGAAAACCAACACAATCCGGTTACTTAAGTACGCATACCTATACGCGTACTGGCAGAAAGTTCACGTCCGTGAATTTCTGCTGAGTTTGGAAACCAAAGCAAACTCAATCAGGTTACTAAAGTACGCGTACCTGTATGCATACTTTGGATGGTTACTTTCTAAAATTGGTCTGTTCATGAACTTAAACATTTATATAATAAGAAATGAAATCTTTGCAAACCGTGGTTATAATGTTCATTAATCGATTCAAGTGAATCAAAAATGATTTTGCTTCGATTGTGTCTTGTATACTTCTATAAGATCTAAGCAATTGAACAACTCTCTAACTAGTTCATTTGAATCATTTGAACTAGTTGTGATGAAGATGAATTAGGTTGATATAAAAGTGCTCATATGGATAACCATTGGTTAACTATTGTTGAACCAACTAAGTGTACACGTTTAGGTACGGTTACTCAAACCTAAATGAAGTTAAATTTCATGTGTGTATAACAATCTAAGATTCGATATAACGGTTGAAAGATATTAGCTTGAACCTAATCAGGTTTTCATCTAACGGTGAATAATGAATGCTTTGTTACTAAATTCTAAAGTTTACTTGGAAGATGATTTTACAGTATGAATCTTTATGGTTTTATATGTTGCAATATGTTATGGGATATGTGTGTTTGCGTCCATGAACTATGATTGTTACATATGTGGTCAAAAGTTAAGTCTTTCATATGTCAGTATGCAAGTATTGATAAAAGATTGAATGAACTTTTGACAAACAAAAGTTAAGCTTATTATGTCTTTATGCAAATATCAATGGAAGATAGGATGAACTTTTGTTTACAAAGATTAACTCTATTATATGTCATTGTGAAAATAGTGATGAAAATAGAATGAATCTTTGTATATTCCGCAATATTGATCTTCCATGATCCATTTTTTATGTGAATACAGTGCGGCTCCGTAAGTATTCTTATCTGATCATTTTCAATTAGATTAATCATGAATTCTTTTGTGGTTAATTTGGTTGAGTATTCCGATTAAATTAATCATGGGTTCTCTTGTGGCTAATTTAATTGACACTTTTGGATAGAAATTCATATTCTTATGTTATTTGTTAATGTCCAAAGAAATCATTCTTTTCTTATGAAAGTAAGGTCGCTCTTGTTGTTCTTTCGGGAATGACATTTTATGGGGAGAGTTCCTATTTGAACTTATGCTTAATTGTCATATCTTTGTAGGGAGTGCGGCTGTGGAATATTATAGGGGTTATCTTGTATCTTAATAAACTCCTTTATGCATGCATGTAGTTTCGACTATATGATTGCATCTAAAAAGTTGATATGTTGGTCATGAAGTATCTCTAAGAAATTTTCATTAGGATCCCACTAGTTTTCCTACCTTTGCAAATTTTATTGACAAAAAGGGGGAGAATTAATGTGTAGTTCATACTACAAATACATATGGTTTTCGGATCATTATGTAATGATGAGTGGTTTTCATGTGAGATGAAGTATTTACTAAGGGGGTGTGATACATATCACCATAGTATTGTTGTCGAAGTTTTGATACAATTGAAATTTGATGCTGTGTAATAATACTATGACACTATATAACAATGGTTGAGAGATTTTGTTTTCTCATTGTTATGGCTACGGATCTTCAACAAATATGATGCTGAATTGAACATTTATGGAATCATGGGAGTACTCGGAAGTGACGAAGATTTCGAGTAATGTTGAAGAACCAAGGAGACCAAGCATGTGGATGAGAAGCTACAAAGTTTATTTATTTTTTATTTCATATGTATTGATAGTTTTGTCACTATAATTGAAAAAGGGGGAGATTGTTAGAGCACTGCTCGGTCGAAATCGCAAGCATTGCTATATCAAGCTTGTTTTTCAAGTTTAGTTTCCATAACTATAAGTCGTGATTTCTAGTCTACTTATAGCTAAGTATCGTACTAGGATAGTTAAGTGTATTTGAGCTCTAGAATCCACGGCGTTCATCATATGAAGACAAAGAACTACTCAAGGAACTGGTGGATCTTCATCGACAAAAGGTATGTGGAGACTTGGACTTATCTATCACTCAAGAGTCTATCTATTTTATCTTCTATTTTGAGATAAAAGTTGTATTACTATTTAGAGCCGAGTTTATCTCGCTTATCTATTTCTAAAAATATGTGTTAGTAAGATTTCTCTTTAGATGAGTTCCTCTTTACTCGTGACGAAAGTCATGTTGATATTTCAATAACTTGAAAATCGCTTTGATGAAAAATAGTTTGTAAATAATAACTATATAACATCTTCTAAGAAAGTTTCAATGATTGAAATGAGAGTTTAGAATGTGTAACCATGCTTGGATATAAACATAGTGTGTTCGAACATTTGTATATAAGTATGAAACCGGGAACCTAAAGTATGCATACTTGTATGTGTACTAATGGTTGATGGAGACTAGGTAAGTATGCATACCCGTACGCATACTGGCGGAGAATTCACGTACGTGAATTTCTGATGAGTTTGGAAATCAAAACCAACTCAATACGGTTACCTAAGTATGCGTACCCGTACCCGTATGCGTACTGGTGGAAATTTCACGTCCATGAATTTCCGCTGAGTTTGGAAACCAAAACAAACTCAATCCCGTTACTAAAGTATGCATACTTTGGTTGGTTACTTTCTAAAATAGGTTTGTTCATGAACTTAAAAATTTATATAATAAGGAATGAAATCTTTGCAAACCGTGGCTATAATTCACGAATCGATTCAAGTAAATCAAAACCAATGTTGCTTCGATTGTGTCTTTTATACTTCTATAAGATCTAAGCAATCGAATAACTTTCTAACTAGTTCATTTGAGTCATTTGAACTAGTTTTGATGAATATGAATTAGGTCGATATGAAAGTTCTCATATGGCTAACCATTGGTTAACTATTGTTGAACCAACTAAGTGTACACGTTTAGGTACGATTACTCAAACCTAAATGAAGTTACATTTCTTGTGTGTATAATAGGCTAAGATTCAATCTAACGGTTGAAAGATATTAGATTGAATCTAATCAGGTTTTTATCTAACGGTGAATATTGAATTCTTTGTTACTAAGCTAACATTGATGTGTGATACTAGTTGTATTAGGTAGAGTCGATTCCCCTTTAACCTTAGGCTTCTCTTGAGACCCTGTAGGTTAACGACTTGGAAGACTTCATTAGGATTGTGAAACCAGACCCGACTATTTTCTCTGTAGTTGTGTGTTCTGATTTTGCCATATTCTATCGTGATTGAGTAATATCTTCTCTAAGATTTTCTATAGAGTAATCTCCGATAGGCAAGATAAAAAGTAGTCACAAACATCTTCGTCTCATCGTTTGTGATTCCGCACTCACTAGTCCATAAAGGGCTATTAATCACATTTTTAAATGACAGATTAATAGTGTGATTAGAATTTATCAAACATATCCTATCATATAATATAAAAATAATTGGTCCCACCATTTAATGCCAACAAACCGTTATTCTCAAACGTGATAAATTATTAGGTGCATGATTTAATGATGAACCATAAAATCACAGAATAAATTCGACATATGTTTTAAGTTTTAATACCCCAACACTAGTTTTCTATTGTGTGCCCAAAAATATCTAGCCAACTATAATGCCATGTTTCTATCAGTATGAGAAAAGTTAGCTATCGGCTTATTTTCCATAAATCTTGCACTGGATATAGGTTTTGTTCCAACAAAACCCATTCCCCCGTATTCAGAACCGAATCGCATAACCTGGGGTTTTGGAGGATATATAGTGTCTTGACTCCCTTCTATTCTCTTCGTCTAGGTTTTAGGATCTCCTGTATATCTTTCTCACTCTGAACCAACTGTTCGGTTTTGAACATTGAGGACAATGTTGATTTTAACTATGGGGGAGTAGTTAAGCATGTTTGGCTTGCGTAAATAAAATAATACTCTTTAATTTCTTGCATTCTTGAGACTTCATCTTTTGGAGTAACTATGAGCTATTTAGGGTGACACACTTAACATTTTTAGGTTGAAACAGTTCTTAAAGCTATAGATTGAGTTCCACTTCTAAAATCCTTAATTATATATTTTAATAATTGAATGCGAAACAGCTATGGTAGTCGTTTGAGAGATTCATCCTCGCAATTAATCATTACTGAATCACTTTCTTTTTATTTTTGAAGTTTCATGTTTCTCTAAAGTGATTTGGTGGGATCTAGATACTGTCGTGGATGTTTTATAAAGGTAATCATTTGGTTGAGTATTTGAAAGCCCCATAAGCAATTGTCTTACACTCATAAAGAGTGAGCTGGAACAGAAAAAAAAAGAAAAAAATATATAACCTGGCTTGATTGGGGTATACCCAGATTAATTGGGGTATACCCAATTTTAAAGGGACATTTTTTGTGGGTTTTAGGGGGAGGCCTAATAGGTAAGTTACAAAAATACCCTTATCCTTTAAAAACCTATTACCCAAAATCAGTTTTAATTTTTCTTTTCATTTCATCTTCTCCTCCACAACCCTACCCTACCGGCTCCATCACCCCCACCACCACCAAAACTCGTCGATCAATTCGTTAACATCGTCGATTCGAAAACTACGATTAATCTTCATCAATGGATCCACCACGGAAGAAGGCAACTCGTATGAAAGAAACTAATCGCAAACCCAATGAATATAACCCTGGAATTGCAAGTTTGGTTGCTAAGAAAGTGAATAAAAAAACGGTTGAAGAAGAAGGAATTGAACCCGCTGAAACACGTGAAATGGTGCGCTTAAGAAAGTAAGGGCTTGTTTAAACTCACTCTAGTACTTCGATTAGTAAAATTAGGTCAGAAAATTCGAATTTGTGAATTGGCAGTTGCCACACCGGCAATGTTTTTTTTATCGACCCTTCCGGGGTTTCATAGTTAGGGAGTAGCCGGAAAGGTATAAGGTTGAAGAACCTGCTGGCTAGGTAGTTTCTCAGAATCGCTACTAGTAGCGCCGGCAGGTTATTCAACTAAATACGTGCCGGCGTTATTTTAGTTTTAAGGAAGCCGGCATCTTATTCGTTTTTCACCATGCCGACTACTTTTCTTTGAATGTCTCCTGATGCCTAGAATATTTTGTCCCGAAAGGGTATTTTTTAAAACCATGCTGGTGCTTTGTCGGCCGGCAATGTATGGTTAATGGACCTTTCCGACCTGTTTAGTGAAAATTCCTTGTATTTACTGTGTAAATTTGTTTGTTGGCCGGAAGGCTATTTTTATGACACCCTGCCGGGTATGGCTTAGCCGGTAAGCATATTTTGGTCGACCTTTCCGGCTATGTGTCCTCCGGATAGGTTTTTTTTGTAGACCCTGCCGGGCTTTGATTTTTTTTTTCTGAATTATTCTTGTTCAGATTGCGAACGGCAAAGAAGAAAGCTGCTCTGAAAGCAACTCTTAGTAGTCCTCCTTCAAAACCTCCTTATGTTGGTGATAAACTCTTGTCTTCAAAACATCGAGGGGCATATGTTGAGCGGGGAACGAAAAAGATCATTATAAGCCATAATCCAGAACCACCATCTGAACCCAGTGATTCAGACGACACTCCAGATGAAGACCAATCAATTCCATCTGGTAGAAGAGGTGATGATGATGATGTTGATGAAAGAATTCCGGCTGCTGGAGGAGGAAACAATGATGATGATGGTGATCAATACATGCCACCTGTTGGAAGAGGTAATGATGATGATGGTAATAGAGATAAAGGTAAGAAAACCGTCGAAGAGGAAATTGTTGAAGAGTAAGATGAACAAGAAGAAGAATAAGAAGGAGATTGAGAACAAGTTGTTGAACCCATCGAAGCTTCAGGGTCAACTTCAACCGGAGCGAGGAAGAGGGTGATCACTAAACCACAGAATTATCACATGCCTTCCGAACACTTGATGGTTAAACTGAAAAAAGATGAGGACCCAAGGGGGACCCCAAGAGATGGTGGCAATGTTCTTTTTGGATACAAAGACTCATGGGCATGTACAATCCATAATACTATCGTAAGTAATCTTAATCCGTCTTTGTTCTTTATTAAAGTGTGTAACAATCTTAATTAAATTTGCGTCAAGTGTTTGTATATCTTTTCATTTTTTTTTTTTTTGGTATTTAGGATCACAAGAATGCCATCCGTCTCATGAGGCGCCAAGCTTCGTGTTCAGTGGCTCATACTTGGGATCTTGACAAGGAATGTGAGGATGTGAAAGTGATTGTGAGGAACTCCGGGTTGATGCCTGCGATTGAGAGTTCGAATATTATTCTTGATAAAGTTACCGTCTCTGCATTCTGTGAAAGGTTCTACGGAGAGACTGATACCATGTTATTCCCATTCGGTGAGATGGAGATAACTCCCGATGATTCTCAACAAATTCTAGGCCTCGAGGTTGAGGGAAAAGCATTCTGGGCACAATCCTATAAATACACTACTTCTCTCTACAAAACAACACACAACTATTTGCATATACTCTCCAAAGCTCATATCATCATACGCTCTATCTAACTCACTCAATATCTCTCTACAAACAACAATGGCATCGTTTGATTCAAATGAATATTTGGCAATCACCAAAGCTTGGTACGGGGAAGATTGACTTAGACGTCAATCCTCCGAAAGGGAGGATTCCAAAACATTTTGGGCTAGGGTACACAACAAATTTTGCGGCGAGTTTGGGAATCCTAATGCAAGAAGTATTCAACAAGTCCAAGCTAGGAACCTAGTAATCGAAAATGCGATACTTTCTTTTTTATCTCTCCAACCTCGGATTTTTAACACTCGCCCATTCACCTTGTCTATTGCACAATTTGTAAGTAATTTTGTGGTTTTTTTTACGTACCCCATGTTGAGTTATCTTCCAACAAAACACCACTAACAAATGTAAGATTGTTTTTATAGCACGAATCCGTGAAAGCGCGCTACTTGGAAGTAAAGGGGGAAGCATTCACATTCGATGAAAGCTATCACTTCTTTGTCGATAGCATCCCGGTGGATAACCCGGACTACTTGGATGCGGTATCGTCTTCGTCGGAGGAAGATTGATGGCTTTAGAAGTTTTTGTAAAGGTTTTGTGGGTATACCTCTATGTAAGCCCTCACGAGACTATAACTCGTCCACTAGGGTCGCCTAGGGGTTTAAAGGATTGATGCACATGCTAAGTGCATTCGTTTTTTATGTTTCAATCAATGTAGTAACCAAAATTGCACGAATAAAGTGAATTACATCTTCCATAGTTTCTGTTTTCTGTTTGGCATAAGTAAAGGTCGGCAATGTTATAAATCCATAACCTGTCGGCCACATGTCAGCCGGCATGTAAAAAAAATATTTGCTTGCCGACGTTATGACCGCCGGCATTGTAGGAAGATTTACCATGCCGAACGTAAAATTATGTTCCAATATACTCGGCGTGTTCTTCAACCGAGAAAATGCCGGCGCATAAAAGTCGGCAGCTTATTCAAATGGAACCACGCCGGCACATAAAAGTCGGCAGCTTATTCAAATGGAACCATGCCGGTGAAATTTAGACAGCATTTTATTCAAACTATAACCCTGCCGGCCTCTAAAAATTTTCAAAACCAATTTTTTTTGATCGAAATCGAAATCATAAGACAGATGAAAGGTTTAATCTACTGATTTTCAAAATTTTAATTTAAAATCAATTAGTTAACTTAATCAGAGTTTTAGTGTTAATTAACAAAGGGCATATTAGCCATTTAGAAAATACAAGGTTAAGGGGTGGCTTGGTTTTACTTCATAATGACCTTATTTTGTATTATTGGGTATACCCCAATTAATCTGGGTATACCCCAATCAATCCAGGATATATAAGGATCATCTTCATTTATCGATACTAATAAATGATAGGTCCGTAATTGCGGTTTAATCAAAGTCGATGAAAATAAAAACCATATCATCATTATATAGCAAGTCAAAAAGACTATTTATGAGGTTCTTGACACTTGGATATATAGCAGTATGTGTGAAACGTTGTCCCTGTCTCCGTCGCCTAAACAAGCGTGGAACGCAGGATCCAAGGCAACGATCATGTACTTGTTGAAAAGGAACATGCGATTAGAGTATCTAATCATGTGGTCGAGTTAAATGGGTGCTTCTTTCAACTATTGTTCTATAAATAAAAATCATTTGATGACATTCATACAAGTGTTATGGGTAACATATTCTTTCACTTTAGTCAACATTTGTACGCTTCACTTTTCTATTTTCATTCTCTTATCTATCCATGTGATTTCAGTATGTGAGTGTTGTGAAAAATGTTTCAACAAGTACGATGACTATCTTAGTAAAGTTTTGCAATCAGTTTGAATGTCACACGCAAGTAATTGCTTATGCGTGTCGATTGGAATGTATGTGGGATGTTTGCAGCTAAATAATTTATGGAGGCTAATTATTTGGCTTTCTACTTTTTGTCTATCCTTAGTGGTTTTTCCAAGGTGAGAAATTGGAGTAGGTTTTGTGGGTATACCTCTTGTAATCCCTCATGAGACTATAACTCGTCCACTAGGGACACCTAGGGGTTTAAATGCTTGTTATACATACAAGAGTAACCGTATCCTCACGGCATGGATTTGTTGTATTTATGACTATTTTGTTTTAGTTTTCTAGAGGACTAGCAAAAGCCAAGTGTGGGGGAATTTGATAAGTGCGTAATTAATATGATTTTAGTGTCCATTCCATACTTGCTTTAGCTATTATTCTTGCATATTTTCGTATTATTGCTTTGGTTTCTCTTATGTGTCTCTATCAGGTGACTCATCCAAAAAGGAGCTAAAAAGTACTGAAAAGAGCTAAGAATAGAAGTATTCCAAGTATCCAAGTGCTCAAGTCCAAGAGAAGTTGAAGAAGTGCGACGAAAAGGAGCAAAACGCTCAAAATCAAGAGACAGACCAAATACCAAGCTTACTCATTCAAATTAAGGATTTCTCATCACCATCTTGAATAATTGAAATATAAAAATAATACAAAAAGAATGAGGTCATTCCGAATTCGGACGAAGCAGCTGTGGCCAAAACGAGTTTTTATTGAATACCGAAGACAATAGGGTACGCATACCTTAGTTCCGAAAATTTCTGCTGGAATTTGAGGTACGCGTACTGGTACGCATACTTAGCAAGTATGAAAACGAGTATAAACTCCTTGGAAGGCCTAAGGGAACGTTTGGTGTCTCTAGTTCGTGTTTTCGGGTAGGGTTCTTGAACCAAAATAAATACTTGGAGACCAAGGAATGTAAACCTATAAAAAGGTATTAGGTTATGTAAAAGAGAATCGATAATCTCATATCACAAGTTCTTCATCAAAACCTATGGTTTTTCCCTTTAGGGAGAACCTATTCTTCTTTGTAATATGAGTAGCTAAATCCTTTGTTGATTAAGGATGAATTCAATGTTCTAAGCGTGGAGATTTATTATTAATGCAAACCTATCAATTACACAGCTCTCTGTGGAAAAGATCTCTTACTACCGCTATATTACCAGTTAATTAGTGGGAAATATATTTATTAATTTGTTGAGCCTACGACATCCCATACAACCTACCTGTAGAGTATTTTTTGTTGCTGGTGTATCTTGCTGAGCTTTATATCATTATCCTAGATTTGATTGGTGTTGCCTTCGCAGTTAAATTTCTTGAGTACTTGAATTTTTCTTTCACTATTGTATTCCGTGCTACCTGTTGCTAAAGTTCCGCCGAATTGTGGCTACTTTTTTTTTTTTTTAAATAGTTGTGCTTATATCAATAGTTCAAATTGTGGTTCATGATCTATATCAATATATCAAACTAGGAAAAAGAAAACTTATTAGCCGTGCTTCCAAGGCATTTGTGTGCTAACTCTGTTCCCGCCTCCTCTTTGCAGCTAGATTGAGCAATTAAAGCTGTACATTCCACGTTAATGAAATTCTGGACAATTCAACTTATCAGGTATCAAGAATTTCTATCTCAGAATGTGGCATCCAGTTGAGCTGTGCTTCTTATGGTTTTGAAGTTAGGATTTTTGTGGGTGGATAGGCTATTCAAATTAAGACTCAATTGCCTCAGCATGTTCATGAATATTGGTTATGGAAATGCTGCAGAATTGGTATCTTATTGGCCATCACTTTCAATATCTGCAAGTGTGTAGATTTTAGTCATGGCATTTTGAAGGCGAACTCCTGGTAATACACAGGGCATATATAATACTCCCTCCGTTCCTTTTTAATAGGCTGGTTTTGTTTTTAGAGAAAATTAAGAAAATTAAGAGAACTAATCATTGAAAGTGGTCCTCATGACACTTGTCAATAAAAGAAGTGAAGTGAAATAGTCCCCATGACACTTGTCAGCAAAAGAATTAAAGTGAAATAGTCCACATGACACTTGTCATCAAAAGAACTTAAGAGAAAAGTGGTCTCAGAAAATTAAAATAACATTTGACTTTCCCAATTAGGAAACCAGCCTATTTTTTTTTGAAACATTTATTTATAAAACCGGCCTATTAAAAAGGAACGGAGGGAGTATTTTTCATTATTTTTACTAGGTATCACCGGGGCCTTACGGCCCCGGCTCAACTCTCCTTTTAATGTACATACTTTAGGGTTATACAGTAATCCTAATTGCAGAACAAAACCTAAAATTTGTCATCTATCCCTGGTTCGATTGATATCTTTGTATTTGGGAGTAGTTTTATAGTATGTTTTTGGATGAAGGTGAATCTCTAATAAATCACTGCCGTAGCGATGGAAAAGTCGGTATAGCTTGTAATTGACATGAATAAATTTTAAGATGGTTTTCACTAATTTTAACTTGACAATGTCAGGGAATATATATTGCCTCAAATAAGGTTTATGTGATCGCAATATTTACGCATCACGTAGATCAATGCACACATTCTTTGTAAGAGTTGGGACTGTTAGGATGTGTTTGATAATAGAGAAAGGAAGCAATTCCATATAATCAGTTTCCTGAGTGAGGCAAGGAAAGACTTTCCATGGAATTCCACGTAATTGAGTATAAAACATACTTTAGGCCATGCTTTTATTGCAATTCCATGGAGACAGATTTTTGACCAAACGATGGTAAACATGCTATTTCTATGGAAAGACGGTTAATTCCATGGAATTAACTTATATCAATCACAGACTTATATTTTTCTATAACACGGATTTTTAGATAGATGTGCCTACAACAGTTGCACGACTGTCGTTTGGTATAACTGGTAAGGTTTCCCTGAAGTATACCACCATAACATCTTGAAGTAATTTATTAAATGATTCTACTCAAAATCTGTGTTGCATTGTCATTTCATCGCATATAATCAGTTTTCCTTCTTTTAGTAATTCAACTAAATACACTTCTAACTCAACCTCTAGTATTTGTATTGTGTCACGCAGTCTTCTCTATTCAAGACATGCTATCTTTATATCTTCCTTGAAAATGCTTCAAGATGTCATATAAACTGTGGAAATACTAAAAATGAAAAACAACAACAATGTCAGGTTTTAAGTTATTTTTCAACCACTTTAAATTAGCATCAAATAAATTCTGAGGGATAACTGCTGGATAAGTTGCTAAAAATGGCGCGAGCCAGTGACAGTAAGAGTATCTCGGGCTCTTAATTGTATAAGATGATATTGTAGATGTTGATTTTAGCGTAATTAAGAAGTGACAATTGTCTGATTAAAAAACTAAGTTGCTAAAGATGGCGCAAGACAGTGACAGTAAGAGTGTCTCGGGTTCTTAATTGTATAAGATGACATTGTAGATGTTGATTTTAGCGTAATTGAGCAGTGATAATTGTCTGATTAAAAAACTAAGGATCCAATTAAATTTGAATAATCTGAAAAGAATATATGCGCAATTGAAATCAAATGATTCTTTGTTGTCTACGAAGATGGATAGCCAAGCAAACAACATTAGAATTTTTATCATACAACAAATAACCTAATAACCACCACACAACCTCGAATGGTCCAATATATCTTTCATCGATTAATGTATTATTGTACCTCATCATATTTAATGACAACTAACTTGCACGACCATGACCTTTATATATATACTTATACTTGTGTATGCATTTAACTTCTTATACCTCCCCCCATAATTCTTCTACATTAATGTGAAAATTGATCATTTTATAAAAATATGGGTAGCATTGAACAACATATGTATTGGTCGCAGTGTATCCATTATGAAAACTTACCTCCCTCTCATTATCATGCTGACGATATATTGGATATCTACTTTCAAATGTTCTTATACTGTTTCTTCGAATAACTTCTATCGTATTTTATATTTTACATGCAAATAGAATCCTTATTACATATGGACCATGTACCATACATTTCCTACATTTGGAAATGTGGCACAAACAAAATTTCCAACTTGCTCTAGTATTCGAGATTTTTCAAGACCATCCAAGACTAAAAGAATGTGTATGTGAGGCAACCCACGCTTTTGAAATTTGAATGAGAACAGGTGTACAAACACTTCGTCAATCATTTTTTCTTTTAATTTCGTCTACTATATGATACCACTTTAACTTAAAGACACGGGCTATCAAATCAAAACGATCAGCAGCATATTGATGTTCTAGGAGCTTGTATTTAGTCTGCGCCCAACTGGGATTTGCAATCAATATCTGGAATATATTTGGGTGCTGATTAAAATGTTTAATGATTGAATTCTAATATATTTCAAACACATACATGGGAACACTAATGAACGTCGATTGATTGAAGGACATAAGGCTTACCTCCTTCGTCAGGTTTCGTCTCATCGTCTGGCGGGTTTATTATACCAACATAACAATTCGCTAGCAATATATATTGGATTTTCTTGAAACAATATAGACGATTATGTTCGGTCGATGCCCTAAGGTAGAATACTCAAATATAAAAAACAGGATTTTGTTGTTTCATATAGTGTTGCAAATTCATCTCACCGTATGGAAGGAGTATGATGTAGCGCACGGAAAATTTTGCATGATGGCATTCAAAAATATGGTAAAGACTCTGTTTTTCCTTCAATTGGAAGTAAAATATCCCATAATCTAGGTATTTGAGAACCTTCTCCTGGTAGTGTTACCAAAACTTTGTCATCCTTTGGCAGCCTACAACGCCTTTCATTTGTGAATTCTTTAAAACACATGATGAATTTCACACTATTATCAATATTAACTTTTCTTAGAATCTCATGTGCTCAAGTATATATACTTGGCGCGAAACACAATATGATATAACATAACGTATCCTGAATTATTTCAAGAACATCTATATCTAACTAAGGATCTCGCGTCACCCGAATAGTCATGGTGGATTGGAATCATGTATGTACAACTTGGGAATCAAAAAGATCTTTTTTTTTTGTCGGGGTACCAACCCTCCACCCATATGACGAAGTTCCTCGTATATTTAGAAGCACTTCGGACCCATACCCATTAAAGATCTTTTATACGTATTGCAAGAAAGATTGATATACATAATTGAAGCATTATACTTTCAGATATGGTGAAGAAATAATCTTGAATGTGGATCATCATCATCGTAGTAATCCCCAAATCCTGTGTGGGTCCAAGCAACAAAGGGATCTTTACTTTCCCATGGAGGAAACATTTTCAAAAAGTGGTTTCTTCTTAGATGATCAGACTAATCTTCCGTTGATCCAGTGTAAGGATCAATGTAAGGCATTTAGTTTTCATTATGATTTTTAAATCGTACGACGAAAGATATTAAGCAATAATTGATATGTGTAAAACAAACATTCATACAATTAATCTCGAACCTATGTAGACATAGGTTTAAAATTATAGAGGAACGACCAATTCGGTAGATAAGTTACGTCTGAATGCATGTTGAATCTAAAGTACCTACAATAACTTCCACAGGTTCCGTGACAATATCAACAATCAAAAAGTTATCTGAATTTTTTGTATTTTAGATAACAATAATCTTCTATTAAACTAATATTCTTATTCAAGATGACAGTGTCTATGCATACCACTTGGTGTGATTCATACCACATTTCCTAAGACAACATTATAACGTGAAATTCTTTAATAGATTATATGCAATCCGTTTAGGTTTGGAATTTCGCTTATGCAAATAATTTTTGTCCGCAATATAAAAGTAGATAATTTAGTGTGAATCATAAGAACAGGAACAATCATACTTGACATTATAAAACAGTGGACGTTTTATGTTTCTTGGAAAACCGCCATTCACTTTTGATGGACTCTTTTTGCATAGCGTTCTTGCTAGGTAAATCATCGATTCTAATATAATAAAAATAATAATAATAATATGAGTATTTTAAAGTTAACATCAAACGCATTATATGAACATGAACATCCACATTAACACTATAGATCAATGGACGTTGTATGTGTTTCTTGGGAAACACATCTCTATTTTGAAGGGATTCTTTGGTCGCTTCTAATATAATAACTAAATAAGTATTTTTATGTTGACATTGAAAAAATTCAGCAAAACGATGCTATATATTATGGCGCTTCGTACAGTTTATGGAAATATGTTCACTCCCACCATTACGATTTTTACCATATATTATTTCTTCATACTGGATTAATCTATTCATCTGATGTGCTTGTTGAGCAACAAATCAAATATCCTGATTACTCCTAAAGTCATACTGGCTAAGGAATAATTTACCCATGTGTATTAGCTTGTGTCGCTTGGACATCTCATGGTTATTGCCGACGTTCCTCTGCCTCCTTGTATTGCTGTGCTTCCTTCTCCCGACGTGGTTTCTAGGCAGCTGATCAGGATTCCTACCTCTACCAGTAAAAATACATCGACTCTTTAACTATAGATCGCATTGAAACATGCAGGTAACATGTGTAACTCTGGGTTACCCTCAAATTGAGTGTGGTTCTTTCCGAAGTCTATCAATATCATTTGGAATCTAATTCCTGATGTTGTTAACTCAGTGCTATGGAATGAAAGAAACTGTTGAACTTTCGAGAATAATCACATCTACAAAACTGGTAACGATTCCAAGCATTTGGGTCTAGCCTGTAGGGTAAAAAAAATTAGTAATAAACTGCAGGGCCTATAAATTTTACAAATATTGTATGTAGTCGGGACTATATTGTTCTAATATTTCTTGCTGACAACATCTGGTAGTTTTTTGTCTCTGTAATTCTATACATTATTCATCTATTAATATATCTTTTAATAATTTGGGTTACCCTCTGTTTCAAAAGGTAGGTTGAGTTGTTGTCCCTATTGTTCATCACTTTACCCACGCTGTTGTTTGACTTTCTCTTTCATGATATCTCCATCGTACCGTCCTTTTATGAGTGAGGTTGACAAAAATAATTTTCTGGTGGCATTATCCATTACATAATCTCATAGAAAAGCGGCACAAAGTCTTGAAAGATATAAGACGAAGGAAGAAAACACGAATTTGAACACACCTATTGGATTTTATTTATTGTAGTATACTAAACAACAATAAGATAATGCATCATCTGTAGTTCAATTTTAGAAAATAATAAGGACCCGACAAATTATCCCCAACTTTTCCTGTAATGTCAAATCAAGGTTTTATGTAATTAAAGTCTCTCATAAGTAAGTAAGATAATGAGATTTCCAATCCGAAAAGTATGCAACTTCTCTACAATACAATAACTTCAACAATCCCACGTACAATTTACAAACAACATATTCATGGACAATTTTATGTCCTAAAGCCCATAACCTGAAATTATGGACTGCATTAATCATCCTATTATGGGCTTAGAGATATATGGATTGACATGAATCTAGTTTTGGGTCATGATTTTTCTTTATTATATAGATTTTCCGGCAAGCTCAACATCACCCTAGATCAGCCTTCATATTACACTGCAAAATGAACAATTGTATGTGCTTCTGAGTGAATGAAGTTATCATAATGAATAGTTGTCTTGATCAACCTTTTATACATAACTGCCCACATAATACTACATGTGTGAGTCAGTTAAAAGCATCCAAGTTAAGATCCAACAGTAAGGTGTGACTCAGTTAAAAATGGCATACGACATGTCAATATATAGACAATAAATTACCCCGAAGTGAATTAGAGGAAGCCATGTTGTTGATTACCATGCAGTTGGCTAGTAGATTATATGTACCATCTTCTCCTTGCTTATAATAAATCTTGATTACATCAAAGTAAAGACGGCTCATTTAAGTAATTAACCAATTGCACAAATTGAACTGTACTACGATTATTCCATTCAATGCAGCAAATTACATCGGAGTTACTCCCTGTTCATTTGAGTATCTCCTCAATTGATGCAATTGGCTGGTAACTTTCAGAAACGCCATCTCTTTGCTTAAAATAAAGCTCTTATCCACCAAAGAAAAGATTCTTTTTGTAGGTTACTGACCAACCATTTCCAAAATAAGATCTTTGCATTGAATGCATGACATCGCTTGCATGAAAAAGACCAATATGATAAAAAAAAAACAAAAATGGAGACTAAGCAACAAAAAAAGGGCAGATGGAGGACCTCCTATTTTGTACACCACGAAAATGAGTTCATAGATAATTTATCTAAGTGAATGAAATTACCAAGAACATCAACAGCGTTTTGCAAGGGTGAATTCCAGCCAAAAGTGTCCAAAATATGTTTCAACCATAGTCAAAGACGACCACATGCATGGCAAAAAAAAAGTGGGGGGGGGGGACTTCTATTTGCAGAGAAACAAATCGATTTCTACCAAGAAATCTCTATCCTTTCTAATATGTGTTGTCTCCACAATAATCTCCTCATTGGTTGTATTGAATATCTGAGTAACCTCCTCACTGTTGTGCAAATAAGAGCCTAATGCCCATTGAAGACGGTCGAGCATCACATTGAGATTTGAGTAGATTATAGAACCTGCATTAAAACCTGTATTTGAAAGAAACCTACAAATAAGAAGACAAAACCTTTAGTATAATTTTCAGATATGTATTTACCTAGGTGATATATTACCACAATGTGTAAAATATGGAATTGGGTTCTATAGAAAATAAGGAACTGTGATCCAGAATTCGTAGATGGGAAAATTCATTATGGTGCTCACTTAATTTCCTATCCCTTTTAACCTTAATTAAGATAAAAACCGCATACTAATATTCGTAGAAAACAGTTTAATAACACATACGTATTTTGAATTTACATAACAAATTATGTTAGCCATATTATTAACAGATCTGTAATCATATCCCACAATGTAGCGACACGCAAAAAGTTTCGAACTTACTATATATAACCATCTTAGTTCCTGTAAGCATATCGCGGTTTACCAACACCTAATTGTTTGTAACTCTAATGCCAACAATACACACATGTACGTAAACAATAGTTAGGGGATTAGTCAATCAAATTCGAAATCAGACAACATGAGAAGAAGCAAACCTTACACCGGTAGCACTTCCAAATGGTATCATGTAAAATGATGAGATAGTTGTGCGGCCATTCACAAAAATAATAGAACATCTTAATTGCATTGGACATTTCATGAAACGTAAAATTATGCTAACTAATCTTAAATTGTATTTTTCTTAAATCTGAATGATATTATGATATTAAGATACGTCAAAAAAACTATCATAAGATGTCTTAAATCGGCCCGAGTCGGATGTCATACCGTTTATTTTTTATTTTGAGTCAGATCTGACTCGCGGTCTGTGTCAGACCCAACCCCTGACTCGGGCCCATTTGAGTTAGGTAACAAAATACCCCCGACTCATGGGAACAAACCACTGATTCATATTTTTGAGTCAGATGAGTCTGATCTGAATCAAAAAACAAATCTGACTAAAAAAACAAACATATTGAGTCATATCCAGATGAGTCGGGTGATTTCAGTCAGATCCGAGCGAATTAGATTCAGATGAGACAGGTGAGTCGGGAGAAAACAAACACACTCTATATCCATATACAGACATTGCCAAAAATATAAAAGAAACACAGAGAATGCTCGACAAAGGGTTACTTCAGTTTTTGAGGGGCAATGAGGAGTGCTTTTTACGCATACCTTTGAGATACTTTTAGAAGAACCAACGAAAATTTAAGGAAAGACAAAAATCAATATTTTGTCCTAGCAACCTTTTATGCCCAATGTATTTCAACAAATGCAGTAAAGATCCAGTTAGCTCTAAAGACAAAAATGCAAGACAAAATTATAAAGATAAATCAAAACACTGCCAACAAAAATTGAATCAATGGCAACCTAAAGAAAGGTCAAATAAACATGTAGCACATAGATCTAAAAGAGTACAACCTTTAAGAATAAATAAGAACCAATTGTTTTGACATACCACTCAAAACCATGTCTACTTCCTAATCTAACTGCCAACATACACTTAGCAGATAATGAGTTTATAAACTCGAAAAAAGATATTATGAGATACTTTTCCGCATTGTTACTCTCCTCGCTATTAAAAAGAAACTTTAATTTTCCTTTTATGATTCGCAACTGCAATGAGAATAAGGTCAAACTTTCTGTACTCGCAATTATTTCATTTTTATCCTCCATTCCTTTACCTACTTGCATCAGAGAATCAATGGTAAGTAAGGTGCGATAAGAGTTAAAAAAAATTAGAAGACCAATTTGATTTTGCAAGCATGTACAAAGATACCAAGTAAAAAGCTTGATTTTCAGAAGAATGAAAAAAATGGATCTACATATATATTTTCAATCTGAACGCATAATTTACAGAATACGAATTCAGCAAAAACTAAATAGCTAAAATTATATTTTAACAACCCGTGTACATTTCTAAAAGTAACCCCAAGAAAATTCTGATATATTATTCAGTCAATGGGTACTTCAAATATTTAAATTATGCGCAACACATGTGTTATTGATAGCGAGCATTCGCTAATGTACATATACTGTACAGGTTTAAATCTCTCCCGCATAAATAACTTTACTCCTCTCATGTTCAAGATCGAACTGGCAATGGTTTCCATGTGAAAAATAGAAGTTCAAGCTTTACATGTTGGCACGGAAGTATAATCAGAAGTGGTATTGAATAGTAACAGTATAACCACTAACACATCATTAGCTATGACTACTCAAATATGCATACATCCATAGGAAGGTAGCAGTGACTTAGACATTCAGAAATTTCAAAAGGTAAAATATTTACTTACATGCTCAAGATTGCCTTGTCTGCACAACCATCACTTCTTTTTTCCTAGAGAATTAAAAGAAGAAGCAGAATCAGTTAATATATATGTTATTAAACTACAACTATACTTGTAACATAGATAGAAATTCCAGAGAAATTGAAACCCATGTTTCATGAGTGTACTTAGTTTCCTGGCAATTCAGCGTATCAGATATTCAACATCAATGTAAAACATTGGTAGTAGACATAATTGGTTTTTCTTGAACATGATTCTTTAATTTTAGACGATATATCGCCAAAATAAGGAGACATGGATGGGAAAAACACTATCACCATTAAATAAATACTATTTGAAATTCATAGAAGATAAACTACCTAGATACAAAAACCTTAACATCTTCGAGCTCTGATTGTAATCGTAATTCTATAAAGACGCTTCTCTTAATAAAGCCAACGGAAATATTAATGGAAGATGTAAATATCAATGTATCTTGGAGACAGATGTTGCGCTCTCCTCTATCTGCTAGAGTTACAATCATACATTGACTGCAAATAACACTGAACCAAGATAAACTGCAACACACCGATCCGAAGTTAGCATGCTTGAACCAATTCAAAGTATCTTTTAGCTGTGCATTACACCACACGTCTAAAAATGGCAAAACTTTAAACATTGGGATTGAAAATTGTAAGAGACTACCTTGAAAACTGGTTGATTTAGTCATTTAAATACCACATCCATGTACAAATAGGTGGTAAATATTTTTATAGGTATGCATGAGTTGAGTTAGTGACACCTATAAAACAAAGAAAGGAAAATTAGAGAATTATCTTTTTGTAATATACTATGTAAAAGAAAGATGAAAAAAAATGATAGGAGACCTTTATGGTTAAATGAAAATAAGGATAGTACTACATAAACTCACCTTAGAGTCTGACAAACTTAAAACGTCTTTTAGATCAGAAACAATTATGAGTATCATATGCAGGTCAACAAATAAGTGAACCTTAACCTCGGTAAGAGGTGAGTAATACTGCTTCTAAATAATTTCAATCACTTGGTGGTTAGGGAGTTTCAGTATTGTGTACGGACGATGTAGATAACCCATTGAAACTGACTAATATATCTCGCGAAGATCCACCAGCACCAAGTATCTTGCATAATTTATTGACTAATATATATCAGTTAATTTAGAAGTTGTAGAATAAACTAAAACTTGAGTTATACCTTGCACACATCCTAGACAATGGGTGCAGATATTGTAGATAGAGAGCGTGCGAGGGGGTCTTATGCATTAGGACTGTATCTGGATGACATTCATATTGGAGCAGAATTTACCCAGGTGAATGTCTTATCTTTCTGCATTAGTTAGTTGCATTATTATTTTTATGAGTTATCACCCACTGAAAAGATACCTACGAAGAGAGAGATTTAAATATCACTTGAAAACATACCTCCAAGTACTGTACAGAGTGTTGGTTGATTTAAATATATTTCATTTATGTAATATGGCCTGTCCCGACATTAGGTACTGGGTAATTCCTAATATCCCCAATATCTTAACTTTGTCTACATCTGTCTGATTTATGTGAATGCTCACAAACTGGTTCAACAGGATGTGACATGGGAATATCAAGATATATAAAAAGTGTGGCATTTTTGATAGCAATAAACAGTCAGGACCTCCTATATTTGCCTGCTAGATAAATGTCTAGAATTGTTCTCATAATCTGTAAACTGTAGTCACCACTAAGTACACAGATTACCATCGTCATTGGGAAATAGCTATAGAAAACCTTGAACCTAGAAATTAAGTTGGAGAACTGGTTGTGGAGCGGTAATATTGGTGCCAGCAATAATATTGCATGGCCTGAGCCACCATTGAGATTAAAGTTCAAAATTAGGCATGTAGAATAACACATCACAGAACAATGAGAACATTACCAACTGATAGCATAACATCCAAGAACCTTCAGCAGGCCACCGTTGAGACCCATCTCTTTTGCATAAACCACTAAAGATTATATAAGCATGGCACAGTTGAGACCCATCTCTTTTGCATAAACCACTAAAGGGTATATAAGCTATGGATACTAGACCAAAAATATAAATCCATAGTTGTTCAAAAAGTATAAAGATACAACATGGAAATCAAATAAATAACCAAGTAAGAGTATCATCAGCATCAATCATAATTCAGAATTAGGGATATATCAAAGGATTCAAAAAACATCATAGAACAGTGAAAACATTACCAACTGATGCCATCCACTCACCTTCAACTTCCCTAGTTTCAAGATCCTCTTTTTGTTGTTGTTGATGCCATCCTCTCATTATGGAACATGACCATTCATAAAAGCAGGGAGTGAAAAATATAATAATTTTTGGAGCCAAATGATTAAGCAACAACCAAAATTTAGACTACCGAAACTAATTAGAGCCTCAACTCCATAAATGATATGTTTCTATATTGCATCAGTTCCACAACTCAAAGCTTCATGTTTAACAATATAATCAAATACAGAAAAGAATGAAAGAAAATTGTACCTGCAAAATAAAATCAAAAAAATGGAATGTGTTTTAGTTTTAGTAAGAAAAATAAAATAAAGAAAATCGATAATCGAAACAAAAAAGAAAATTAATGATAATATGGTAAGAAAGAAATAGAGAGGATGAGAACCGGGAGAAGAAAGTCTGAAAGAGGCAGGGAAAGCTGAGGGATATTAAGGATTGTTTGTTCACCAAATACATCTTCTTAGTTCTACGCATCGGACATCCTTTTCTTTTAACCATATTTATGATTTGGTGTGATGTGTTTTCGCTTCGCTTTTCGTTCATTATTGATTTGGTATGGCTCGGCTTCGTCCCTCCCCGTCGCTTTGGATTTTTAATTTGGTGTGGCGAGGAGGATTTGGTGTGGCTCGAAAACGCCTCGCCCTGTCCCGGTGAATTTTTTATTTGGAGTGGCTCGTCTTCCTCTCGCCAATCGCTTAGGATTTTTTATTTTGTGTGGCTCAGCTTCCCGTCGCTCCGTCGTGCATTTCTGTCTTGAATTACCTCCCTAAACCTCCACATAGGTTTGCTGCTACCCTTCATTCATAAAAAAAAAAAGAATCATTAGCCAACGAAATTTATGAAAACACAAACAGAAGAAGCACAAAATATCAATCCAGATTTGATAGAATACTACCAAGTCTTATTAACATATCAATCCATCCATCCAGCCAGCCAGCCAACCAAGTGAAGCGAAGGAAAAAGAAAGGCTGTACAGCGACGACGACACTATGGATGTTTTAAGATGATACCCACAGTGTATGCATGAACCTGCACCACCATCCGCCATTATAACATACCAATTTGATTCGATGCTCATAGTCGAGCATGATTCTACTCGATTATTGAAATATAGGAAGCTACCTACCTTCGAATTTGAGAAAAAATAGAGCACTAGCTTCCAAGGATATCAACTCGGCGAAAAATCTCATTATGGGGATGTTATTGAAGGATTTGGTAACATAAACCAATGATTGAAACCCCCCAAAAAGCTGCACGCGGCGAAAGATGTGTCAGTCGCGTAACAACAGTTTTGAATCCTGGGAATTAGAATAGGCAAGAATTTTGATTACCTAAAAATCGTTAACAAAGGAATAGTTATTATAATCTAACATGACCACATAAGTAGAAAATAATTATTGACAACCAAAACATAATTGATCTGGGCCTTGGATTGTCCCACCTTCAGTAGGTCGCACTCCAAGAATATCAGAATGGTTCAAAATAGCCTCATCTGTGTTTACCCTTCTTTACCTTCTCCTTTAGGTTAACTTCCATTTCTTGTCCAATAACATGAGATAACACAGATGAGCACAACTATTTTAACTAAAAATGGTTAAAGATGGCATTATTTTTCGGAGCACAAATATGCATGGTACGCATATTTTTTTTTCAATAATAATATCTAATGAAAAAAACAAAAATGAAAGGCCTAACTTATAATCTAGATTTGACACATTAAGTCATGATAAAATTAATCTAGAGCTCTATATATCTAATTATAAAAGGAAGTAAAAACTGAAATACAACAACTCAAAATTGATCACTGCCGGCATTTAAGGATTGAACTTAATTGGTCAGTGCTGGACCTTTTTATAGGCTTTCTTCCAATCCCAAATGATTTGAATAATCGGGAAGAAAATACTCTTCTCCCTATGGCCTTTTTTTTAAGCACACATAGGTATTTACGGTTCCGCGTCGGGATCTCCATAGCTTATTTATCAGATTCTCATATAGATTCCTACTTTCTACTAATTGTAATTTTCACATACACCATGCCAGGATCTCTATAACTCTTCCTCATCAACAATTTTCTGACATAGTCTATCTAGACATAAAATACAATGCCCCCTAACGATCATAACTATTACTGCCCAGGCATCCCAATCTTCAATAATTACTGAACTTACAGTTAAATAACTTTTAAGTAAGAACAAAGATGGGGTACACCCATTAAGCAGAATAAGATTAGCCATACGCTAATGAAATAAGATCAATACCTCAAATCCATTGTGCACCCTCCACATGGCTAAGCGTAATTTTTTCCATTTGTCCAAGACCGAGATGCAGCACATGCGAGTTTTTACTATTAAAACTTTCACTTGGAATTGACTATTGACCTTAAAAATAACTTAGAATTGGCTATTGACCTTAAAAATCAGTGTAACAACATCGAAGAGAAAATGATAAGAAACAAAGTATGAACACTTCAAAAATTGTAATTAATTAACTATGAACACTTCAAAGTTGAATACAAAAATCACCTGAATCGTGAGATCTTTTCTTGAATGACTATTAGGGTTTCTCAGTAACTTATCTTAGACAAAACTCGTTCCTGCAAAATAAAATAAAAAAAGGGTTAGGGTTTATTGATTCAGAGATGCAAAGAGAAAGAAAGCAAAGGAGTAAGGAATTTCCAATAAGAAAAATCATTCCTGGAAAACGCAATGAAATATAAATCTAACGCTATGAAATCCTATTGATATGAACAGGCGAAGTATATGTCTTGGTAACAACTATATTCACGGAAACAGAGTTATATAAATAAATTAAAGGGTTTCAATAAGTCCACTTAAAATTATATGGTTTCAATATAATTACCTTTTTTCTGCTATCCATATCGTCTTTCTGATCCGACTTCGCGCCCTAAATAAGTTGCAGCTAAAACCTAGAGAATACAGAAACAGACAATCGCAAAAAGAGAAAAAGAAGAAAAAAAAAACAGATGTAAAAACTAATTTAGGTTTTATACTCTTTGAAATTGTGATTATAACACATCGAAATCACTTTTGAATAAGTCTTTCCCAGCCGTCCAATGGAAAAACCAATCCGTAGCTTCCCGACCTCCGGATACGGGTCCCCGTTGAATGACGTCCGTCTGATAGCTTTTGCTATCATGACACAAAGACCACCTTTTTTTATAACAATGATGTATTACAAGTTTACTGCATAGAGAGAAAGTCTAGAAAAGGCTAGAGTATATACATAGATTATGAAAAGAAATCTTCATTGTAACATTTCAACACAAAGAAATTGATTTTTTTACCGCTTGTACGTCCACACTAACCTCATTCATGTTCTTTGTATCCGAAGGTAACTCAGAAGAACATTTAACTCCAATTTGAATTATGGAAGCCAAGATCTGTCTCATCATATCTCTTGTTATGTTTCTTCTTTCGCTCTTCAACATATTGAGATTGCTATTTTCAGCACCATTAAGAACTTTTCTTAACTCCATCAGCAAACGTGAATCAATAATTTCTTCAACGCGCTCTGGCAACTCGTGCATCTTACGGAAGTTATGAATGTTTAGACCATCTGTAAACATGTCATCAGTGGGTCTCTTTCCTGTAAACATCTCTAGCATAAGGATCCCAAAACTATAAACATCACTTTGTGTAGAAACTTGGCCACCCATTCCATATTCTGTGTAAACCAAAGTAAAGATTAGACCCCCAGTACAAGATATTACTCTTCCTAATTGAACTGCTTTCACATATAACAATAACAACAAATTAGTTATTAGGACATTTCTTTTTTTACCAGGACAGATATAGCCTATGGAGCCCTTTATTGCAAATGAGGATGCACTCTGCTGATCATTCAACGGACGAGAATAACTGGAGTCATTAGACAGGAATTTAGCCAAGCCAAAATCACCCACATGTGCAGTTAAATCATCATCAAGAAGGACATTACTTGGCTTCACATCACGATGCACAATGGGTGATTGAGAATCTTGGTGAAGATAATTTAATGCAGAAGCAACATCAACCGCAATGCATAATCTTCTTTCCAGGTTTAAATTCCTCAACTGCTGCTGATCATTATTATTTGTGACACCTATGTTCGGGTGCAACCAATTCTCTAAACTCCCGTTGGCAATGAACTCAAAAACTAGAGATTTGAATGGATTACCTTGAAAATCAGAACTTGAGCAACAAGTTATGATCTTTAGTAAGTTTCTGTGTCAGAATTTTGGTAGGGCATCACATTCAGCCAAGAAACTTTTGGTTGCGCCTTTTTGCCGAAGGTGTAGAACCTTAACTGCAACCGGCTTTGATTCATCTTGTTGAAGAAATCCCTTGTATACTGAACCAAAACTTCCGACGCCAAGCAAGTTGATAGAATCATTAAATCCATTGGTAGCTTTAAGGAGATCATTGTAAGAAACTGCCTTTAGCCGATTATCCACGTCCAAAGGTGTTGAAGGTAATATGGATTTTGATGTTTTTCTCCAATAAAGAATGAGGAAGAGCGCAGTCAAAGTTAAAAACAAAGATGCAATAACTATGATGATAATAATGACTTTGATACGCATTGATTTCTTCTGTTTCCACTCCGTATTGGGATTTGATGGGATGGAGCAATTCGGCAACTTCAACTCCGTTATACCACCACAAAGCTTACTATTACCTTCAATTAAAAACAAACTTCTGTTTTTAAACTTAAACACCCCATCTTTTGGCACCACTCCCTCCAGATTATTATATGATAAATCCAACTTACTGAGCGTAAGATTTTCAAACCCTTTAGGTATTGGACCAGACAAGTTATTGGTGGAAAGACTTAATTCATCAAGACCTTTTAACAAAGTAAAATATTGAGGAATGTTTCCTTGGAAGATGTTAATCTCCAAATTTAGATATTTTAAGCTTGAACACTCGCCTATGGTACTTGGAATATCACCGGATAATTTGTTTCTAGACAGGTCCAACACCCCGAGGTTTTTTAAGTTACCAACTTCCATGGGAAGTGCACCAGTAAATGAGTTATTTGCTAAGTTTAGAATCAATGATAGAGAAGGAAGTTGAAAAATCTGTTTGGGTATACTACCACTTAGTTTGTTACTCTGTAAGTCCAAGACCTGCAAAGATTTACAGTTGCCGAGACTCATTGGAAGGAGACCTGTTAAGTTATTAACGCCCAAATAGAGTTTGATCAATCGGGTTAAGTTCCCAAAAGAAGAAGGGATTGAACCAAAGAATTTGTTTTCTTGTAAATCTAAGAAACCCAAATTTTGAAGGAGCCCAAGATTCTGAATACCCGGAGGAATACCCGGAGGAATACTTCCGTATATCTTTGTTGTGAGATTGGCTATAGAGATACGTAACACTCCCCCAAAATTATTTACGCCTCCAATTAAAAACCTCAAACTGGTGCAATTGACTAGAAAATTGAGGAAGTTTAGATCACCGGCTTGTCCACTGCCGATTTATTTTTTTCTAATTGTAGCGTTTTAAGACTTTTTTATTACCCAAGGTTATAAGGTACTGATCCAACTAAATTATTCACTTGTAATTGTAAACTCTGAAGTCTAGACATATTGTAAAATGAACTTGGAATGGTTCCTGTGAAATTATTACTACCTATCGCAAAATCTTTAAGATTTGGAAGTGTGAGACCAATATCTAAAGGAATACTCCCATGGAATTGATTGAACATTAACGAAAGAGTCGTAAGTGATGAAATATTATAGAGTGAAGAAGGGACAATACCTGATAACCTATTCGAATCTAGAACCAGAAGTGTTAAGTATGTTAGTTGACTTAGAGTGTCTGGAATTCTTCCCTCCAAGAAGTTAGAACTGAGATCAAGAATAGTTATAGACGATGAAAGGGTTACCCAATGAAGTTGGGATTTCTCCTGAAAGATTATTATTACCAAGCCACATCACTTTGAGATTTGATAAGTAGCCCAATCCGCTTGGAACGCTTCCCACAAGCTTGTTACTGGAAACATCAAGGTTTATGAGGTTGGGAAACCAATGAGAAATATTGTCTTAAAGACCGAACAAGAGAGAGGAGAACATAAACGCGGAAGCGTAAAGACTACATTGATATTAATCTTGGTGGAATACAATCTATTTGATAATTTTGATTGATTGATTCTTTCTTTCTTACTTACAAATGAATACAACATGCCTATTTATAGGCTACAAAAAAAGAAGAGAACTATGCCTATGGAGGCTAACAACTATGCCTTTGGAGGCTAACAACTATGCCTATGGAGGCTTACCAAACCAACTACTAGACAATCTAGTATTCTTGTTTGATTTGTCTAACTCTAGAACACTCATTTTACACATGTTAATTGTCTAACATTGACTCTAGAAATCCTAGATATTTCTAGGTTAATTTAGATAGATGTGAACACTTGACTAAGTTGGTGTTGAATATTCAACACTCCCCCTCAACACCTACTTTCCAACTTCTCTTTATCGTAGACGTTTCGGTCCCCTTCATAGTTTAAGGATGTTTCGGTCCTCTTCATAGTTTAAGGACGTTTCAGTCCTCTTCGGAAGTTTAGGGACATTTCGGTCCTCTTCGGAAGTTTAGGGACATTTCGGTCCTCTTCGTAGTTTTAGAACATACGGGTTCCATCGTAGTTTAGGGACATTGCGGTCCTCTTCGTAGTTTTAGAACATACGGGTTCCATCGTAGTTTAGGGACATTGCGGTCCTCTTCGTAGTTTTAGAACATACGGGTTCCATCGTAGTTTAGGGACATTGCGGTCCTCTTCGTATCAGTAAAATACTTCTTGTACTCTTTAGACAACTCATAGGATTTTCACCCACTTTTGTTGTTCTCTATCTCATCACCACTTGGTGATTGCTTCCGTTTCTTCACAACATTTTTGTTGTTTCTTCTTCTATTCATCTTTGTTCCAGTCACGCTTTTGTTCGAAAACTGTAACACTTCTTTGGTTATCCAGATTCTCTCACAATCTTTCATTTCGTCAAGCTTCTGCCACAAGCTCTGACTATTCTTATTCTTGTTATATTGCTGTTACAATTTTGTCACGCTATCCAGATTTGCCACATTTCTGAATTCGTAACAGATTTGCAACGCTATGACAATTATTGTCACACTTATGTTTCCATGATCATCCTTGCATTTAAACAAAAATCTTGTCTGCATCTTCTCTATTTTCTTTGAGGCTTTCAGCCCATCTAAATCACCTTCAACTTCTTCTTTGTTTCGAATTTTATTTTATTTTTGTCTGCCGGTGAGATGGACGTTTAGTGTGTCGGTCACACCATGAAAAGAGAGTTGAATGGCACTTTCTCACTGGCACTTTTTTTTTTTTTTTTTTTTTTTTTTGCTTTGCATGCGCGACTATCGATCTCCAACTCCATCGACCACCGTGTATCATCATGGAAACATTCTGTTTCTCTCGACACAACATCATGTTCTTCTTCCTTCAACGGTTAACTCATCACTTGTTCGAATCTCCATCGGTGGAAGAATTCAATACAGCATCTCCGATCACCGAAACCACTGCCACCTTCCATTGCCAAAGCTCTACCATGCTGTCTCTGAAATTGGTTCATCTCGAGCTTCACTTCCATGCTCGTTCATCACTGTCCCGGCATTACTAACATGCATGCAATACCGTTACCATCACCGGATAACAGCATCATTCCATCTCTGGCAATCTCCACGTTCATCTTATCATCCGTCAATGTATGCAGCGTCTCGCTCGAGCTCCGTCGTTCACCCTTCATCTCTGAGCTCGATTCACTTCCATTTCTATGTTGTTAATGGCTGCAACCCGAGAAGAAACACCATTTCTTGCCAAGCTCAACCATGGGCTTCATTATCGGCTGCCGATAGTGGCAGCAGCTCCATTCCTTCGGAAAACCACCATTGTTCTTCTCGCTGTCCATAGTCATCTCTTCATGACAAAGACACCCTCCCCGAGAAGCACCAACGAGCTACATGTCTCATCACCAGAAGCAAGCATTATCATCATCACCGGTTGGATCTCTCATGGAAATGGCAGCAAAATACCAATCTCGACACATGACAGCACCTTCCTACGATGTTTTCTAGGCTAAAGCTTGTCATCTTTGTTACTACGCCAATGGCAGCAACAAACAATCATATTTTCTTCCTTGTGCTCGCTCACATCAGCAGGCTCGTTTTGTTTTGGAAAACTTGTCTTAATAATCTTCCTTTATCTTGGCTCAAGAAACGAGTTCATAACCCTCAGCTCAAAACCAAACAACCTCGAACTTTTTTTTTTTTTCTTCTTCTTCTTCTTCTTCAAGATCACGAGCATGGCTTTAAAACCACGAGCGACAGAGCTGCAAGATAGCAATAATCCTTACGCCTTCACCAGCTAAGCATAAACCATTTTTTTTTTTTCGATTTCTTTGGAGCAGCGACGCCGTCACAAACAAACCCTAAACAGCTCAAGCTTGGACTTTATGACCATCTTTGATTCTTCTCATCAAAAACATCGGTAACATTTTTTTTTTTCGGCACTAGTATCTCGACTGCCATGTTTTCTCGGCATCAAGAACATGCCCTAAGCTCGATTTTCACCGTGAATTCAAACGACATCAAACTTCTCCTTCACCTGACTTCTAGCTTCAAACTTGTCACAATAACCATCAGAATATTGCGCAACTTTTTTTTTTTTTTAGTTTTCTTTCTCCTTCTTATTGCAACTTTAGAAACTCTTTAGGAAAACATATAACTTCTCTTCGTCTCCTCTCTCCCTCTCACCTTGCTCTGATACCATCTTAAAGATCGAACAAGAGAGAGGAGAACATAAACGCGGAAGCGTAAAGACTACATTGATATTAATCTTGGTGGAATACAATCTATTTGATATTTTTGATTGATTGATTCTTTCTTTCTTACTTACAAATGAATACAACATGCCTATTTATAGGCTACAAAAGAAGAAGAGAACTATGCCTATGGAGGCTAACAACTATGCCTTTGGAGGCTAACAACTATGCCTATGGAGGCTTACCAAACCAACTACTAGACAATCTAGTATTCTTGTTTGATTTGTCTAACTCTAGAACACTCATTTTACACATGTTAATTGTCTAACATTGACTCTAGAAATCCTAGATATTTCTAGGTTAATTTAGATAGATGTGAACACTTGACTAAGTTGGTGTTGAATATTCAACATATTGTCTGGAATTTCTCCTTAATTATACGAAAGAATCAAGGTTTGCAATCGAAAAAGACCACCAATTTGCTGCGGGATTTCTCCGTTCAAACTGTTGTTGTAGAGGATGAGTTCCTTAAGAAAGCTAAGGTTTCCAATGTGAGGAGAAATAGAACCTACTAATCCTTGGGATGCAAGAACTAACCGGGTGACTCTACTAGGATGGCGACGACTGCATGTAACACCTCTCCACTCGCAGAAATGAAGAGAATTATTCTTGCCGTTCCAGGAACTCAAAATTACGAGTGGATTTTGATCAGTCATTTCATTCTTGAAGGAAAGTAAAGCCATTCGGTCATGTGATTCGTTATTGCTACTGGAAGAAAGGCAATTAACATTCGTGGACATGTAAGAAACGATGAGAGTAAGGCTGCACAATAGTGCTAATAGCGTACTACTGAAATTGAAAGAAATATGATATTGTTGTAATGACTTCATCGCCATAACATGAACAGAATTAGCTAGAGGCTTAAAAATATTTTGGAGAAATTGTGAAGGTATAGATACGAAGTTTGACCTAGTTGGGTTTTATAAGTTAACGAGCCTAAAAGGAGTGTTTTGTACGTCTAAACTGAAGGACAGCCTTTGAAGTCTTAGCTTTCATTAACATCGGGTACAGGTCTAGTTTCCAAAGGCCTTTGATTGAAGTCTCTGTGTGAATGTATTCCTGAAAGCTTTGAAAAGTCATCACAGTCTGTCATCTAAACAGAAGGAAAAGCGGTGATAGATGCAGCAAAGTAGGCGACAAAACTACACATGTAGACAGTTGCAGGAATCGACTCTTAAACAATGATTGAACTTTTGAGACTGAGAACTTTGGGATGGATTGCAAAACCTTTATCCTATATCGTGTTTTTTTAATTTTTTATATTTGCTATAGCTATAGGTACAACTATATTTCTTAGCTGCTCTACTTTGGGATGGCATGTACAACTATAGGTACATAACAATAATCCTCCGTGCATCGATCTTCTATATTTCTTAGCCGCTAAATGCAGGACTTCATAATAGAGTAAGCCACAACAACGTATAGAAGCTTGAGCAAAATTGATCAAGTTGCGAGTGTTTTTATAAAATTAGGAATAAAAAAGAAAATACAGACTTTGAGGTCTTTGGGTGTAGTAGACCCTCAAGAGGTCTAGTAGCTAGATGCCTTCAATTATTTGAAGTCCCAGCTCAGCTCTCTGGTTGTATTTTCTTTATTTGCTGACATCATTTATTCTTTTTGTCTGATAGTACATGCATAATTCACTCTTATTACGTACGGGTTCTCATGTTTGAAGATTTAGAGCATTTGCAAAGAAATTGTAAATGTATACAAATGAAGTTGGGTTTGATAAGTTGTGCCTTAAAAGACGTGCTGCAGACGTCCAGATTCAAGAAGTCTATGTGTTCATATTGGCCGCTGCAAGCAATAGAACTCAATGTTTGTGTGTTCACATGGCAAGCCTGCCACTGAGAAGCTACCCCACAAATTTACATTTTCCTAATGAGGGAAACCAGTGGTGATTAATTATTTGTTACTTTGGGTCTTCAAATTAAGTGAGGACTGTACTGCTAGCCAGTACTTATTTCTTCAATGTAAGAAAACTGCAAGGGAGATTTTGATGTCTTTAACAGGTAGTTATGAAAAATCGTGGGCGATTTTAGGCAATTCAACTCATCAGCTATCCAGAATTTCTATCTCAGAATGTGGTGTCCAGTTGAAGTTAGAATTTCTGTGGGAAGATAGGTTATTCTAAGACTCAATTGTCTCATCATGTTCGTCAATATTTGGTTATGGAAATGCTGCTGAATTGGTATCTTTTCTGGCCATCACTTTCAATATCTCAACAATCTTGGTAGTTTTAGTTTTGCATGTCAAACACTACTTGGGAATGAACAATATTAATTGTCCTTGTGTTCACCATTCATGTGCTACTTCATGCACTATACTCATAATTTTTTATTTTATTATGATTTTTTTCCCATGTACTATACTCAGGAATTTCATGTGGTCTCAAAATTTCATGTGTACAAGCTTTTATGGTGCAAGTGGGTAGGTTTTAGTTATGGCATTTTGAAGGTGAACTCCTGGTAATACACAGGGCATATAACATTTTGCATCATTTTATGTATTACAAGTTTACTACATAGAGAGAAAAGAGACAGATAACGAAGAAAAAAAGATAGATTTAACATACATTATTCATTATTCGCTAGCTAGAGCAGATACATGGATTATGAAAAGAACTCTTCATCGTTAAATTTCAACACAAAGAAATTGATCTTTTACCGCTTGTACGTCCACATTAACCTCATTCATGTTCTTTCTGTCCGAAGGTAACTCGGAAGAACATTTAACTCCAATTTGAATTATGGAAGCCAAGATCTGTATCATCGCATCTCTCGTTATGTTTCTTCTTTCGTTCCTCAACGTATTGTGATTGCTATTTCAGCACCACTAAGAACTTCTCTTAACTCCATCAGCAAACGCGAATCAATAATTTCTTCAACGTGCTATGGAAACTCATGCATCTTACAGAAGTTATGAATGTTTAGACCATCTGTAAACATGTCATCAGTGGGTCTCTTTCCTGTAAACATCTCTAGCAGAAGGATCCCAAAACTATAAACATCACTTTGTGTAGAAACTTGGCCACCCATTCCATATTTTGCGCAAACCAAAGTAAAGATGAGACCCCAGCCGGGTCAATGATCAAAAATGTCTTTTTGGAAGACATTTTTTCCCAAAAATATCTAGTTTTTTCAAAATTACCAAAAATGTTTTATCAATTTTTTTTGGTCTATTTTACCCTTGATTATTATTGTTATGACATCTAAGTCCTACATATTATGATTTTTTATTATTTTCTGAACAACTTTTTGAAAAAAAAGTAATTTTTATTAATACTTTAATGTACAGAATGTGTACCCATTGTTTCACATTGTGTGTGCAATATATAAAAAATCATTATCCTTTCCCATTGTGTACCCATTGTTATACATTGTGTACACAATAAATAATAATCATTTTTTATTTGATGAATAATAATAATGTGTACCCATTGTTTCACATTGTGTATCCAATGTATTGAATGTGTACCCATTGTTTCGCATTGTGTATCCATTGTATTGAATGTGTACCCATTGTTTCACATTGTGTATTGAATGTGTACCCATTGTTTCACATTGTGTATTGAATGTGTACCCATTGTTTCACATTGTGTGTGCAATATATACAAAAATCATTACACTTTTCGCATTGTGTACCCATTGTTTCACATTGTGTGTGCAATATATACAAAAATCATTACACTTTTCGCATTGTGTACCCATTGTTTTACATTGTGTATCCATTGTGTATTGAATGTGTACCCATTGTTTCACATTGTGTATCCAATGTATTGAATGTGTACCCATTGTTTCACATTGGGTGTGCAATAAATACAAAATCATTACACTTTTCGCATTGTGTACCCATTGTTTTGCATTGTGTATCCAATGTATTGAATGTGTACCTATTGTTTCACATTGTGTGTCCAATATATACAACAATCATTATCCTCTTCGCATTGTGTATCCATTGTAATACATTGTGTACACAATAAATAATAATTATTTTTTATTTGTACCCACTGTTTCACATTGTGTGTGCAGTATACACAATATAGCAGCTGCACAAGACCCGATCCGAATTACATGTACCGGTTCGGAAAACAGATACCCCGAGTCGACCGGGATAGGTACCGGTTCTTACCTTATTCCTGGTCACCTAGTACCTATAGTACCTATTAAACCCGGTCCATAGATTATAAGATTAAAATCTACCCGGTCCAAAGAAGGTTCTGTTTTTTAATTTTTTTAACATATTCTGAGAACATTTTTATACTGGGTAAAAACCAAGACCCAGAGTGGAACTGGACCGATCTACCGGTACGGGTACAAGTCCAGGTACAGGTACAAGTTCAGGTCCTCAAATTGAAGAACCGGTCAATTCCGTGTACAGGTACCGGGTCCAACAGAAACCCGGACTCTAAGCATAAGGCATAATAATAATAACTATATAATGTGAACCCATTTTCCTACAATGTGCACCCATCGAACTCCACACACTCGTTTCACACGCACACCGAATTCCACACACTTGTTTCACACGCGCATCTCTTCCATCTTCTTTTAACACACTGAACTCATTTTGTTTTTTTTATCGAATCTTCTTTTAACACACTGAAACTCTCTCAGTCTCTCTCCCTCCAGTTGCTCCAGATTTTATTTCGATTCATAGAGATTCAAGTGACGATCTTGAGTTCTATAGAAATCGCTAATTTCATTTGGATACAGGTAATTTTGAGTTATATATGGAGTCTGATTCGAAAATTGAAACTGAGATTTGAAATTAGGGTTGATTTTGTAGTTGTTTTGATTTTTGATTTCAATATCGTTTTTCTCTGTTTGATGGTGTGTGTTTAATTACAGTTGATTCAGAGATCAGAAATCGACCAAAGTTCCCAAATATGATCTCTTCTCTGACTCAGAATCATTCTTTGACGAAGAGAGGCAAAGGTCCTAGATTGATTCAGAGAAACAACATATGTAGAATTGAATTCGTTATTGGTTCAGCTCCACAAAACCCCTAAATTATTTTTTCAGCTCATTAATCCAATTCATTGTCGATTCAAAGGAGCAACAATTACATCAACTGTTCACATAATCAACCCAACGACTGGTGAAGAAGTTGAAGAAGATGGGTTTTTCTGCAACGTATCACACTGAAATTTTGGTTTTGATTTCGAATTTGTATTTTAGGGCTTTCTACTTTTTTCATATGCTTTGATTTAGGTCAGTTAAGGGGAATGTCAGACCTAGAATTTGGAAAATCTAAGTGAGGTTGTCGTTCTTACTCGGATTCAAACAGAAATTTGATATGGACTTGGAATTTATATTTTAGGTCTTTTTCCTTCTGTTCTTTTTTTTGTCCAATTAAAATCTTCCCACTGATTTTGTTCCTTAGTTGGATACATATAATGCTGCACCAAGTCAATCCTTCAACTGGTATGTTGGGATACCAACCCAGAGATTAGTTACACGCTGTAAATGAAGTCTCCCCTAATATTGGGTTTGTTGTTACACATGATTTCATCTTTTCATCACACAAATAAGTTTATGAACTTTTTCTGTTTGTGGAAATGTCAAACAAATTGTTATTCTTTTTCAATTGATTTATTTCTTTAGCACCTGAAATTAATAAAGTTAATTTTGTCAACTCACAGAGCCTGATGTATTTATGTACTTAAAGAAGCAAAGAAGAAGCTCCTACTTAGAACTGCGAAGTTTGGGGTAAGTCATTATTGTTGGTTATCTTTAATTTACCATTTTCATTCCCCTGCCAATATTGCATAGTAACTAAAATTGTGCTAAAATTTTGGATCATCATTTAGTTTGAAACAACTAAAGATGAATGACTCTTTAGTTTCATCTGAGTAGTGTAGTTTATACGTTATAGTAAATTCATCTGAGTGTTATAGTTTTATGGTTAAAATTTGGTTGTGGTAATGTGTAACGGATACCTGGATTAAGAAATCATCAATGATGATGTTGAGAAAAATGGATAAGAAAAATCTCAAAGTGAATGAGTAGTAAACCTACCTCAAATTAGCTCAATGCTAGCAATTTTTCCTTAGAATCCTTCTCATGTCCTAGCTTCAACTCTAGGAAGATCTCTAGTGATTATAAAGATAGCGATGATACTAAATTACTAATATCTTGAGATGTTGACCGTCTAAGATATACTGTGCATTTAGCCCTTCTTGCTTCATGCATATCCATTCTATGGAAATGAAGAAGGTAAAACATAAACTTACCACTAATAGGAACGTTGATCGGATATCGCTCTATTCTTTGACACATAGGTAGCAGGGATATGTTTGGATGGAAAAGAGTAAACTTGATTAAAACCGTTGAACGTGTCTGTTATTTTTTTACAGCACCAGTAACATTGAGAATGGAGTTTGAACAAACTGGTTCTCTTTTCTCTAATTTTGTTTGGTGTTTGAACAATCTGATACGTTGGTTCAACTTTCGCTTATCCTGTGCTTGTGTTGCAGGTGTTTTTGAATTATAATTCCTCCTCCCCCAATGACAAGTAAAACCAAAACAATTTTGATTCATTACAATGGAAAATGGATGAAGAAAGGTGGAGACGATTACTACGATGGGACGTTACAACCAGCGTTTGTACCAGATGAATACACCGTTGAAGATGTGTAGAACCAGGCAGTTGGGGCTATTGGTTTCTCGCACAGACCATCTTTTGACCTCTACGGCCTGGTACTTGTTGCCGCCTCAGGATTTAAAATGCGGTTTATCATTACCGGAGAACAAGCTCTGAAATATTATCTTTCCGAGGTACATGGCACGTCTAGTTTTTTCATAGTACCATCTGCACAAGAATTGAAAGTTGTTTCCCCCCCAATAACTCCTATTGGAATGGCCCTTTTGCACGAGGTTGTGACCCCGTTAACTCCTCACTGCAATAGCAAACTCAGTTCCTTCGAAGTTGATGATTCCAAGAATCAACCCGGCAACGGACAGTGCACTGGTGGTGTAGGTTAGTTATTTTCTCCCTCTAGAGGTTTTACTGTTGTGGATCTTAACTCCTATTATCTTATCACCTCCCTCAAACTAAGATGTCATGATTTACCTATTAATAGCGGGAAGAAATTGCGCCTACGCATATGTACACCAAGTCAGATCCATTAATAGAGTTAGCCACCAATAGTAGTCTCAATATGAGAGCGGGCCTGATGCCAATCTCCATCTAAGGGACCATGTGGCATCAAGCTTTGTCTGAGATGTAACATGTCTTAGTTGACATTTTTCTTATGTGTTAGCATTATACCCCCATGATTCATTTTAGGTCAGTGAGGTTAGGCACAACATTGATTTTTCGATCCAAGTGTATGGAAAGTTTTCATGTTTATATTGGCAATGATATTTTTTTCCGACAATTGTTAGGCTTGTGCACCTGTGCTGACTATTGGAGAGTCATTTTATTTTTTCCCTTCTATCAAACCTTTTGGGCATTTTCTTTTGTGTATCTATTCTCCTATTAGTTATTATCTCCCTGTAGATGTTTTACTGTTGTTGTTCTATTCTCCTATGATGTCTACAAAACTGTTTAACTAATATGAATTATATTTATTTATTTTCAGCCCCTCCACGGCCTGGAAATGTCAGGAGACGTCTAATAGCTGATGAGAACCTTGCAGCTGCTGAGAACCATGCAGCTGCTGAGAACCTTGCAACTTCTGAGAAATATCCCCAGTTTCATGATGCCGAATCAACTCCACATCCTGAACCTGCCAGTTCACCTCCCCCAGCCTCAAAAAAAGTCAAGTATGGAGATATCATCCCTGGTAGCCATTTCAAAACCAAAAAAGCGATGCATCTTAGCTTGAAAATTGCTTCAATAAGAGGATCATTCAAGTACATAGAAAAATCATCCAACAATAACCAACTTGTTGCTAGCTGCTATGATCCGAAATGTGGTTGGTATGTGCGGGCATCACGGCTGAAGTATCTTACCTGGTGGGTAATCAAACGCACAGAACCTAAACACAGTTGTGATAAGAGCCAGCACAAGACGGACCCTAAGTATGCTATAAAAGGGATTGGTCCTTCCATGGCAAAACTGTTCGAGTCAGAGTTTGGAAAGTGTGATAGTTTGTATATACCTAATTATTTGAGAGTAGACATGCTTCGCGAACATGGTATAACAATCAGTTACAAGCAGGGACACACCGGTTGTAAACGCGGAACCGAAGCCACCCGAGGTACAACAGATGAATCATATCAGCACCTTGTTAGTTATAGCTATGTACTTGAGCATAATAACCCGGGGACTGCACTACAAATTCTAAAATCTTACAACACGGGAATGAAAGCTATGCAGAAATATGTATGCCAATCCGGACCTGCACATACACGAAAACAAAGGTTTTCAGACATAAATTGGAGTTCCATAGATATTGAACCAGCATTTCAGGTATGAGTTTCAGGGCGCATAATAAAATCATTATTGAACCAAAATAAACACCCAATTGTTTGTTAGAAAGAAAACAATCTCCTCTACAACTTTTGTTAAGACGTCATGAACCAAATCGATCTCTAACATACCTATAACAGTCCACAAAGATGCCCACTTACTGCAGTTACAAGCAAAATCCATATTTTATAATAAACAATAACATCATCATAATTTAATCAACTCAACCCCAATTCAAGCAACGTAAGTCTCTGTAGATTAGCAATTAGCTGCATCAAGTTGATACACTTCAAAATGTAAAGTTCTAACTGAAATATCAATGACATGCTGGATTTCTTGTTCAAAAGGTGAGCTAATACTTATCAGTGGAATCTTAGGCTAATTAAAAACGGACACCTAAGAATTTTTTTTTGGTAACACCTAATTAAAAACGGACACCTAAGTAATACCGAATAAATAACATTTGAATCGACATGAATCGAAAAATCAGGAGACAAAGGAATAAAAGGAGAAAGGACCCCTATCTTTCTGTAGAAGAGAAATTCAACCAATTTCAATAAAAGGAAAAGTAACCTACAAACATGATTCAATCGATAAACAAACATCTGAATAATAAGGCGTTGTGGAAGGGAAATAGATCACATTCTCAATCCTAAATTACCTTTAATGATTCCTGCAGGTTTGGGGACTAGACTGCACACTCAAAAATCTTACAAGACAGGTATGACATCTATGCGGAAATATGTATGCCAACCCGAACCTGCACATACACGAAAAGAAAGGTTTTCAAACATAAATTGGAGTTCCATCGATATTGAACCAGCATGAGGGTATGAGTTTCAGGGCGCATACAAAAATCATTAGTGAACCAAAATAAACACCCAATTGTTCGTTAGAAAGATAACAATCTACTCTACAACTTTTGTTAAGACGTCAAACTGCGTTGTCAATAACCTTATCATATATCACAAATCATAGCATTTTAAGTCAATATAGAAACATTACCGAGAGCTCTAAACATTATCAGAAGAAACTTGAGTCTAATCCAAGATGGAAAAACACCAACTTGTTGAAAGCAGGGCTGCTCAGGTGTAGATCAAAATCTATTTGAACTGACATATATAAATCATTAAAAATTGATCCGACTCTTAAACATGGAGTGCAGCATTAAATATCGGTTCCGAATCGCTGGAGAGAACTCTAATATTACCAGTAAAAACTTAAGCCAAAACAAGATGTGAAGATGTCAAATCCGTTGAAATCAAAACTACCATGGTTACAGAACAGTTGCTACACACACAACATACTTCAAGCACATAATTCTAACTGCAATAATGATTGTAATGCTGGAATTATTTTTCGAAAGATATACTAATATTTTTCGGTAGCAATCCTAGGCTAGTTTAAAATGAAATTGTGTCAAATTGCTTAGTAGAACTACCATGAGTGTATGACAGTTGAAACTAAAATTGCTCAAAAAGTAACGACTAACAAGTGAACTGTATACTCGAACCAAGTTGAAAACATCACTCAGAGGCATAAGTTGATTAAGGAATTATCTCCAACTCAGTTCAAATTCTAAAATTCCTAGACACAGGCCAAAAGAATTCTAAACAACCTAAGAAAAATCTGCAACCAGACAATTTAATCAATTCAACTAATTTTCTATCAAACCTGAATTCAAGACGATTTCGAGATCCAGGGAAACATAGTTTTACGCCCTAACAAATTCTAAACCCTATCCAGTCTCAGTAATTTTGAAAATATGAATCGAAATACAAAAGAAACCTTAATCAGTTCAAGCATAAATTGACAAGAATGAGATGGTAGTAGAGGTAGTTAAATCGCTAAACACATATTCACAGTGGTTTAAGAATCATTGAACAAGGATTCAATTTCATTAGCAATGACTAGGTCTAACAAATTCAAATTGAGAAATCCATGTAGAGTAAGAATTGTAGACATACAATAAATCATCTTACCCAAATCAATCAGCCGAACCATTCTTTTTCACTTCATCTCTCTTATTTCTTATATTCTTCATTATAAAATCGGGTTTTAGATAAGTAATCCTCAAGATTCATCAGAAAATCATAATTAAAAACCCTAGTTTTTCACCGGAAAATCATTATTGCAAAATACCCTAGTTCCTCAAGATTAATCAGAAAAAAACCCTGGTTCCTGAAGATTAATCAGAAATTCATAATTGAAAACCCTTTTTTTCAACAGAAAATCGTAAATTGAAAAAAACCCTAGTTCCTAAAGATTAATCAGAAAATCATAACTGAAAAAAATTACCTAATTTTCACCGGAACATGAAATTGCATGTGGTCTTTCTCAAAATCTAATATACAATCGAAACCCAGTTACGGAAAAATCACTACGTTTATATGAATTCAGACAAAGAGTTCAAGTAAGGAAGAATGACCGAGGAAGAAAGAGGGAGGAATTTCTATCGCTGTATATTATTTTTTTTTTGTTATATTATTAACTCACCAGCAGTTACGTGTCTCACAAAGAGGGAGGAAGAAAGGTAACGTGTCTCACAAAGAGTTAGGAAGAAAGGTAATGTGTGCACAATACCATACTGATGGCTTTATAGTAAATAGGTTGTAAAGTTTGTCTGTTCTGTTGAGGATAACACTGTGGCAAACATTTTTGGCAAATTTGAACATTTGCGGTAATACGTAAAATAAAATAGACACGAAGTGAAATTTCCGCACCCCAGTACAAGATATTACTGTTTCTAATTGAACTACTTTCACATATAACAAAAATAACAAATTAGTTAAGAGGGCATTTCTTCGCTTACCAGGACAGATATAGCCTATGGAGCCCTTTATTGCAAATGAGGATGCACTCTGATGATCATTCAACGGACGAGAATAACTGGAGCCATTAGACAGGAATTTAGCCAAGCCAAAATCACCCACATGTGCAGTTAAATCATCATCAAGAAGGAAATTACTTGGCTTCACATCACGATGCACAATGGGTGATTGAGAATCATGGTGAAGATAATTTAATGCAGAAGCAACATCAACCGCAATGCATAATCTTCTTTCCAGGTTTAAATTCCTCAACTGCTGCTGATCATTATTATTCGTGGCACCTATGTTCGGGTGCAACCAATTCTCTAAACTCCCGTTGGCCATGAACTCAAAAACTAGAGCTTTGAATGGATTACCTTGAAAATCAATACTTGAGCAACAAGTTATGATCTTTAGTAAGTTTCTGTGTCTGACTTTTCGTAGGGCATCACATTCAGCCAAGAAACTTTTGGTTGCACCTTTTTGCCGAAGGTGTAGAACATTAACTGCAACCGGCGTTGATTCATCTTGTTGAAGAAATCCCTTGTATACTGAACCAAAACTTCCGACGCCAAGCAAGTTGGTAGAATCATTAAATCCATTGGTAGCTATAAGGAGCTCATTGTAAGAAACTGCCTTGAGCCGATTATCCACGTCCAAAGGCGTTGAAGGTAATATGGATTTTGATCTTTTTCTCCAATAAAGAATGCGGAAGAGCACAATCAAAGTTAACAAACAAAGATGCAATAACTATGATGATAATAATGACTTTGATACGCATTGATTTCTTCTGTTTCTACTCCGTATTGGGATTTGATGGGATGGAGCAATTCGGCAACTTCAACTCAGGTATACCACCACAAAGCTTACTATTACCTTCAATTAAAAACAAACTTCTGTTTTTAAATTAAACACCCCAGATTATTATATGATAAATCCAACTTACTGAGCGTAAGATTATCTAACCCTTTTGGTATTGTACCAGACAAGTTATTGGTGGAAAGACTTACTTCATCAAGACCTTTTACAAAGTAAAAGATTGAGGAATGTTTCCTTGGAAGATGTTAATCTCCAAATTTAGATATTTTAAGCTTGAACACTCGCCTATGGTACTTGGAATTTCACCGGATAATTTGTTTCTAGACAGGTCCAACACCCCGAGGTTTTTTAAGTTACCAACTTCCATGTGAAGTGCACCAGTAAATGAGTTATTTGCTAAGTTTAGAATCAATGATAGAGAAGGAAGTTGAAAAATCTGTTTGGGTATACTACCACTTAGTTTGTTACTCTGTAAGTCCAAGACCTGCAAAGATTTACAGTTGCCGAGACTCATTGGAAGGAGACCTGTTAAGTTATTAACGCCCAAATAGAGTTTGATCAATCGGGTTAAGTTCCCAAAAGAAGAAGGGATTGAACCAAAGAATTTGTTTTCTTGTAAATCTAAGAAACCCAAATTTTGAAGGAGCCCAATACTTGGAGGAACACTTTCTTCGAATTGGTTTGAACTTAAAATGAGTGTCGTTAAACCTACAAGATTCTGAATACCCGGAGGAATACCCGAAGGAATACTTCCGTATATCTTTGTTGTGAGATTGGCTATAGAGCTACGTAACACTCCCCCAAAATTATTTACGCCTCCAATTAAAAACCTCAAACTGGTGCAATTGACTAGAGAATTGAGGAAGTTTAGATCACCGGCTTGTCCACTGCCGATTTATTTTTTCCTAATTGTAGCGTTTTAAGACTTTTTTATTACCCAAGGTTATAAGGTACTGATCCAACTAAATTATTCACTTGTAATTGTAAACTCTGAAGTCTAGACATATTGTAAAATGAACTTGGAATGGTTCCTGTGAAATTATTACTACCTATCGCAAAATCTTTAAGATTTGGAAGTGTGAGACCAATATCTAAAGGAATACTCCCATGGAATTGATTGAACATTAACGAAAGAGTCGTAAGTGATGAAATATTATAGAGTGAAGAAGGGACAATACCTGATAACCTATTCGAATCTAGAACCTGAAGTGTTAAGTATGTTAGTTGACTTAGAGTGTCTGGAATTCTTCCCTCCAAGAAGTTAGAACGGAGATCAAGAATAGTTAGAGACGATGAAAGGTTACCCAATGAAGTTGGGATTTCTCCTGAAAGATTATTATTACCAAGCCACATCACTTTGAGATTTGGTAAATAGCCCAATCCGCTTGGAACGCTTCCCACAAGCTTGTTACTGGAAACATCAAGGTTTATGAGGTTGGGAAACCAATGAGAAATATTGTCTAGAATTTCTCCTTCCAAGTAATTATACGAAAGAATCGAGGATGAGTTCCTTAAGAAAGCTAAGGTTTCCAATGTGAGGAGAAATAGAACCTACTAATCCTTGGGATGCAAGAACTAACCGGGTGACTCTACTAGGATGGCGACGACTGCATGTAACACCTCTCCACTCGCAGAAATGAAGAGAATTATTCTTGCCGTTCCGGGAACTCAAAATTCCGAGTGGATTTTGATCAGTAATTTCATTCTTGAAAGCAAGTAAAGCCATTCGGTCATGTGATTCGTTATTGCTACTGGCAGAAAGGAAATTAACATTCGTGGACATGTAAGAAACGATGAGAGTAAGGCTGCACAATAGTGCTAATAGCGTACTACTGAAATTGAAAGAAATATGATATTGTTGTAATGACTTCATCGCCATAACATGAACAGAATTAGCTAGAGGCTTAAAAATCTTTTGGAGAAATTATGAAGGTATAGATACGAAGTTTAACCTAGTTGGGTTTTATAAGTTAACGAGCCTAAAAGGAGTGTTTTATACGTCGAAACAGAAGGACAGCCTTTGAAGTCTTAGCTTTCATAAACATCGGGTGCAGGTCTAGTTTCCAAAGGCCTTTGATTGAAGTCTCTGTGTGAATGTATTCTCGAAAGCTTGAAAAAGTCATCACTGACTGTAATCTGTGGAACCAGAAGGAAAAGCGTGATCGAGGAAGCTAAATAGGCGACAAAACTACACATGGAGACGGTTGTAATAGACTCTGAAACAATGATTGAATTTTTGAACCTGGGGCTGGGAAAACACAACTTTGGGATGGATTGCAAAACCTCCATCCTATATCTTATACTATAATAAAGAAAATACCCCTTTTTGGGTGGTTTTGGTGTAGCACGGCGGAATGTCTAAATTGTTCTCAAATAATCTTACTAATATAAATAAAAGAGTTAATTGTTTGGTGAAGACTTTTCACATGACAACAATATCCCTATTAAATAAGTCTTTAATCAATGTTTGTATATTTACAGGAATACTATTATTTTAAAAATAGATCAAAAAAATTAAAACTTAAATATCTTTAAAAATATATATCGGATTTTTGTAAAATTAGTATATTTGGAAAGTTCTTTGAATTATCTACATAATGAGTACAAACAAGAATATTAAATTTTTATTTTAAGATTTTTTTTCTTCATTATTATCAAATTTGGTGTTGTTAAAAGAATCTAATTCAATCATGTGCATCGCACATGGGGTATTACTAGTCGTTAATTATTTTTTTGGGTATAGCTTAGGAATGTATAACTATATGGTCCAAAACAGTAATCCTCCATTTTTTGTATATTCCTTAGTTGCTACATGCTGGACCTAATAGAGTAAGGCAGTAAGCGATAACAATGTATAGTAGAAGCTTGAGCAAACTTGATCTATCTTCTATGTAATTACAAGTGTTTTTAAACTTAGAAATAAAACGAAAATAAAGACTTTGAAATCTTTGGGTAGTAGACACCAAGAGGTCTCTAGTAGCTGGATGCCTTTAGTTAATTGAAGTCTCAGCTGTCTGGTTGTATTTTCTTAGTTTGCTGACATCATTTATTCTTTATGTCTGATAATAGTACATGATTCACTCTTATTACGTAAGGGTTCTCATGTTTAAAGATTTAGAGCATTTGCAAAGAAATTGTAAATCAATTCTTCTTTATATAAAGGAGCAACTTAATGCTGACGTGTCGACACCACAGTCCATTAAAGCTTACGTGGCGGAACCACAATCCCCCTCAAATTTTCTCGCTAACTATGCAGCCACGTCAGATATGATGAAATGAAATGAAAGGAGTTGTTCCTTTTGTCAAGTTACTTTCGAGAATCAGAAGGCACCGATTGGTATTTGCCTTTTGGGTAAAAGAAAAGCAGTAAAAGAAAAGAAAAACGAATTAAAATTACACAAAGAAACAAAGTTGCGTTGTACACAATATAGACGAATTAAAATTACATTTCTATTCTTCTAAACAAAGCATCCATTTGATGTCTGAAAAGCTTCCACAATGGAAACACTCACCAAACATCCTGCGGTAGATGCCAGAGCAAAACGAAAACAAATTATCAACCTCAGTAGAAAAGGTGTTGCCCGACCAAAGACACAGGAGGAAAATAATCACCTGAGGACGACCTATTCAAATACAAACATGGCCGATTGCACATTCTATGATAAGCTTGCAATGAATAAAAATGAACATCCGGTCAACAGAAAGCGCCCAATGGATACGCTGAACAAACAGACAGCAGTCGATGCCAGAGCGAAAAGAAAAAAAAATCAATTTGCGTAGGAAATCTGTTTCAGCAACTCTTGGCGGAATCGAAAATAGTACGAGGGATACCTATTCACGTTCCGTAATCCATATCGACGGAACAGTGAATATAAAGCGTGCAACAAATACACTGAAACAACAAATTGCAGTTGATGCCAGAGCAAAAAGAAGAAAAACCATCGATTTGCGTGCAAAAGGTGTTTCACCAACAAAATAGATAGAAAATAAAACACTCGGCGGAATCAAAGATCGTATGAGGTCTACCTATTCGCATTCTATAGTCCATACAGACGGAACGGTCAATACCAATACAACCACGGCCGTCTGCATAATCAATTCAAGTACAATTGGGAACCCAAACTTAAATTCCGAAACAACAGGTGAACAGACAATACTACGCTAGCTTATTGGCAACACAATATTTTATAATAGTAATTGATCAATTGATCTCTGATATGTCTAACAGAAGGAGAATCAAGCCAAAGAAGATTAAAAAATAGGAAGACACTACATGCGAGAAGATCATCTTCGCAAAACTTAATTTCAGGTACAATACTGAAACCTTAAATGTTGCCACATTTAACGCCATATCCCCAAGTTACTGTTATGCCATCAGTTAGGCAGAAATTATTAACCAATCCCTTTATACAGGAAGAACAGTAGATAAGGTATGGAATTTTGGACCTCCAACACATACATGCCCTAAATGTCATGCAATTGTTTGGTATGAGGAGAGAAATAATAAATCCCAGAAAACTAAGGAACCTGAGTTCTCAATCTGTTGTTCAAATGGTAAAGTGCAACTGCCGTTATATCGAAATCCACCACCGCTGTTACGAAATCTGTTGGACTATCAAGGAGAAAACAGACCTAGACACTTCAGGAATAAAATTAGGGCCTACAATTCTATGTTCGCTTTCACATCAATGGGAGCCATAATACATAGGATCAATAATGGTCGTGGTCGAGCTCGTGCACCGAACACTTTCAAAATAAGTGGAAAAAAATACCACAGAATGGGAAGTTTGTTGCCCGCAACAGGAACCAATCCCGCATTTGCACAACTATATATATATGATACTGAAAATGAAGTTCTTCGTAGAATGAGTGCACTTGGTAAGAAAAAAGAAGGGGATTTCGAACCTGAATTAATTGCAGACATGATCACCATGTTAGATGAGCACAATGAACTAGCGAAAGTGTTTAGGATGGCAAGAGACAGGTATGATGCCAATGCCTCGGAGAGACTGCGAATTAAAATCCTTGGAGACCGACAGGCAGATGGACGACAGTACAATTTGCCCACTTCAAAAGAGATTGCTGCACTTATAGTTGGAAACGGATCTGCAAATTCAACAGAAAGGGACATCGTCGTTGAGGACAAAAAAACAGGATTCAAAAGAATAAGTCAATTTCATCCGAGTTATATGGCAATGCAGTACCTATTGTTGTTTCCGTTTGCTGAAGATGGATACCAAACAGACATTCAACACGCAACCAAAAGAGGTAAAAGAACAAAATTAACTATTAGGGAATATTATGCTTTTAGGTTGCAACAAAGGCATAATGAAGGACAAACATTGTTCCGGGGAGGCCGTCTGTTTCAACAATTCTTAGTGGATGCTTATGCATGCCTTGAAGAAGAGAGATTTGGCTTTGTGATAAGAAGCCAAAATGTGCTAAGAGCTGAGAACTACAAAGGGATAAAAGATGCCGTGAGATATGGCCACAAAGCTAAAGCTATAGGCAGATTAGTTTTGCCTTCATCATTTACCGGAGGACCGAGATATATGGCACAAAATTATCAGGATGCTATGGCAATTTGTAGATGAGCAGGACCACCAGATCTTTTCATTACATTTACATGCAACCCAAAGTGGGGAGAGATACAATATTTCCTCGACCTAATACCTTGCCAAAAGGCTCAAGACAGACCTGATATTGTCGCTCGAGTTTTCAAAATTAAACTCAACCAAAATGATGGATGACTTATGCAAAAAAAAAAAAAAAACATTTCGGGAAAGTGAAAGCAGGTCAGACTAATACTAACCCATTTCGTATTTATTTCAAATTAAACTTTCTATGTGTCTCATATTTTATTTTATTTTTTTATTTTAACACGTATGATATAACAATTTATACAGTTGAATTTCAGAAAAGAGGCATGCCGCATGCTCATATCTTGCTATTCTTACACGAAAGTGATAAACCAGTGACACCATCAGATATAGACAACATTATTAGTGCAGAATTACCTGATGAGAAAATTGATCCACATGCATTTGAAATTTTTAGCCAGTATATGATTCACAAACCGTGCGGAACTGCAAATCCAGATTCACAATGCATGGCAAATAATAAATGCTCCAAGCACTATCCAAAACGATTGACCTCTGAAACAACCATTGATGAGAAGGGTTTTCCAGTTTATAGAAGAAGAAATATTACTACCTCAAAAATAATTAATGGAATTGCTTTGGACAACACTTAGGTGGTTCCATATAATAGGGATTTGGTTGTTAAATATGAATCCCATATTAATGTCGAGCTCTGCAACAGAACAACATCGGTGAAGTACCTGTTCAAATATGTCAACAAAGGAGGGGATAAAGCAACAACTATCATCGAAGACAAGTCAACATATAAAAATACAGACGCTGCAGAAAATAATGCAAATAACAATAATGACACAGACGTGCCAGAAAAGGTCAAGGTCGATGAAGTAAAAACATATCTTGATTGCCGATATATCTCAGCATCAGAAGCCTGTTGGAGAATTTTTGAGTTTGACATACAGTATCGACGCCCAGCAGTTGAAAGACTATCCTTCCACCTACCAAATGAACAAACAATAATGCTTCGTGAGACAGATAACTTAGAGGAAGTAGTGTCAAGAGATGATATAGAGACAACAAAGTTCACCGAATGGATGGAAACAAACAAGAATAATGAAGATGCTAGAGAGCTTACATACGTCGATTTCCCAACGAAGTGGATTTGGGATACTGACATTAAAAAATGGAAAAGAAGACAAAGGGGAAAAACAATTGGACGGATACATTTTGCGCACCCCTCGGTTGGAGAAAGGTTTTATTTACGAACGTTGTTAAACATCATAAAAGGTTCTACATCATTTGAAGACATTCGAACGGTCAATGGGTCACTTTATCCTGATTTTAGGTCAGCATGTCTGGCACTTGGTTTATTAGAAGATGATAATGAATGGCATCGGGCCATTAAGGAAGCAAGTAATTGGGCGAGTGCTGAATCGCTACGAGAAATGTTTGTGTCAATACTACTAATGCGTGAGGTGTCTAATCCTTTAGAATTGTGGAACAAACAATGGAAGTTGATTTCAGATGATATTGTATGGCGGCAAAGTCGACTATTGGAGGACAACGACCTACAACTTTCAGAGGAGGAGATAAAGAATCTGAAATTATATGAAATTGAGAGAATCGAAGCTTCGTAATACTTGAAAGTCCTTTTCAAATACTCTATGACTTGGTAATACTTGATATTTTCAGAATTCTTGATTATTAAGTTTCACGAGTAAATTTCTAGACAGAAGCTTCGTACAATAGCGGTAAAAAAAATATGTTCTCAAAATTCCTAAAATTTGAAAGGCACGGAAGCATTTCAATCTATCAGATAAATCACAAAGTATTTCCTGCTAGCAGATCATAAATATCCCACCTTGTATGTTTTCCATTAATCGTTGACTACTTTATTGTCAACAAGCACCAATTTTCTTCATGTTTATTTTCGTTAAAGTTTTAGCAGTTCACTCCAGCATCCCGAAGACTTCATTTGCACATATATGATAATAAGATACAAGACGATCTCGAGAGCAATAAATACTCTTTTAGAAAAGGAAAAGTAATAAAATTTCAGTCAACTCATGTATTCATGATCTACAAACTATACCTATCTCTAACTCATGTGAAATTGATAAAAATATCTCTTCTGAGTTCGACATAGGTTCTAATCATCATAAAAAGTCTTTTCTTGGGTATAAGAAGAAATATTCAAAAAACTCAATTAATCAAGAAGATTATCATTACTATGATACTTTTCACAAATATCAACTGGAAAAGATGCATGAGAATCTCTCTGCGCATTTGGCCTCTTGGTAACAAGACTGGATTTACCCCCATCTGTATATAAATTGAATGTGGGCCAAGTAATGGTTGACTATTTTGTCTGGGTTAATTTATTTTGTAAATATTTTTCTTCTTCTTTCGAAGGTCAACTAAAAGTATCGTAGCCTCTCTACTATTCTTTTACTGCACTATACTGATCTTTCCAGTATGCGTACCTTGGAAGGTGAACGAGTTGAGAAATCCGACTTTCCTTTTGTGGATCGCGGTTCAGGAACAGGTCCAAGCCCATCCTTGTGTATATAAAAGGAGCGATACGCGTACCTTCTTATTCTTCCCTTCTCGGCCGCGTTCGTGAACGATTCTAGGGTTCACGAGTTATCTCTATTAAATTTATCTTCGGAGATTCTTTTGTTTCTACGGATTTGATTCATCTTCAAGGAAAATCAAGTAAGTTCTCCCTTCACCTTGTACTCTCAATTTCTAGGTTTTATGGGAAATTTCAAGGTTTCAGAAACTTCGGATGCATCATCTTCTAGCATGACTCTTCCTCAAATTCAAGACTTTATTAGAATCAGATTTGTCAATGATTCTATTAGTATGGTCTTTGAAAGGATTGCTTCTAGTGGATTCATTCTTGAAAAGAAGTTGGAATTGTCTAGTGGTCATAAAGAAAATTTGATTTGATTTGAAAAATATAATCTTGCAAACATCTTTAATGGTGTTTGTGAAGGTTTTGACACTCTCAAAAGAATTTTCTATGCCAACATTCATGATGTTGATCTTGAGAACATGGAATTCAAGACCATGATAAAAAAAAAAAAAGTTTCTTGTTGATAGAGAGTTGATTTCAAGGATTACTAAATTCCTTTGGGTAATTTTCTACTTCCTAGGCCAAGTAATGAAAGACCATCATATGAAACCATCTCTTATGGTCTTTGTGGCAAGAGTGTTGATTTGAATGAAGGAACGTTTCCTACTAATTATCTTTGTATTTCTTTGATGAATTTAGGAAAGCTTGGTATCTTTAATCTTTGTCCCTCCACAATTAAAAATTCTCGGTGGAGTCGTGAGTTTGCGGAGTTGGTCAATTTCCTTGAATTGGGTACCCCAAGTCTCGAGATATGTGGATTTATTATTTTTCTATTGATCTCCATGACTTCGCCCAATAAGAAGTTAGGCTTCCCTTGCCTAATTGGACAAATTTTTCAGGCCCTTTTATTTGCTCCAATTGGAAACTCCCTTGGGACACCCAAACTTGTTTGCACATGTACATTTAAACGTATGAAGGAGAATGTGTGTAAAAAAGACAAAGATGTGATTCCCTTGACAGCTCTTATGATCCTACCACCTTGAGTCTTCTTCAACAAATTCACAAAGGTATGGTTATGATCAATTCAAGGGTAAAGTGTGTGCAAGAACAATTTTATTAGATTGCAACTAAGTTTCCGGAAATCAAGGAATACATGGATATTATTCAAGCCTCTTGGATAGTTTCAGAAGATGAAAATAATGAGTAATCTCTTTTTATCTTTTTTTTTCTAGGAAAATTCTTATGAGAATTTATTCTTGTGTTTTTAAGAAGGATAACTAGGGTTTGGAATAGCCATTATTATGAGTACAAATAGCTATTTCCAACGATTTTCATTTTGCAATGTTTTTAGATTTATTTATTTAAATTCTAAAGTTTACTTGGAAGATGATTTTGCAGTATGAATCTTTATGGTTTTATATATTGCAATATGTTATGGGATATGTGTGTTTGCGTCCATGAACTATGATTGATCCATATGTGGTCAAAAGTTAAGTCTTTCATATGTCAGCATGCAAGTATTGATAAAAGATTGAATGAACTTTTGACAAACTAAAGTTATGCCTATTATGTCTTTATGCAAATATCGATGGAAGATAGGATGAACTTTTGTTTACAAAGATTAACTCTATTATATGTCATTGTGCAAATAGTGATGAAAATAGAATGAATCTTTGTATATTCCGCAATATTGATCTTCCATGATCCATTTTTTATGTGAATATAGTGTGGCTTCGTAAGTCTTCTTATCTGATCATTTCCAATTAGATTAATCATGAATTCTTTTGTGGTTAATTTGGTTGAGTATTCCGATTAAATTAATCATGGGTTCTCTTGTGGCTAATTTAATTGATACTTTTGGATACAAATTCATATTCTTATTGTGATTTGTTAATGTCCAAATAAATCCTTCTTTTCTTATGAAAGTAAGGTCGCTCTTGTTGTTCTTTAGGGAATGACATTTTATGGGGAGAGTTCTTATTTGAACTTATGCTTAATTTCCATATCTTTGGACGGAGTGCGGCTGTGGAATATTATAGGGGTTATCTTGTATCTTTATAAACTCCTTGATGCATACATGTAGTTTCGACTATATGATTGCATCTAAAAAGTTTATATGTTGGTCATGAAGTATCTCTAAGGAAATTTCATTAGGATCCCACTAGTTTTCCTACCTTTGCAAATTTTATTGACAAAAAGGGGGAGAATTAATGTGTAGTTCATACTAAAAATACATATGGTTTTCGGATCATTATGTAACGAGGAGTGGTTTTCATGTGAGATGAAGTATTTACTAAGGGCGTGTGATATATCACCATAGTATTGTTTTCGAAGTTTTGATACAATTGAACTTTGATGTTGTGTAATAATACTATGACACTATATAACAATGGTTGAGAGATTTTGTTTTCTCATTGTTATGGCTACGGATCTTCAACAACTATGATGATGATTTGAACATATATGGAATCATGGGAGTACTCGGAAGTGACGAAGATTTCGAGTAATGTTGAAGAACCAAGGAGACCAAGCATGTGGATGAGAAGCTACAAAGTTTATTTATTTTGTATCCCATATGTATTGATAGTTTTGTCACTATAATTGAAAAAGGGCGAGATTGTTAGAGCACTGCTCGGTTGAACTCGCAAGCATTGATATATCAAGCTTGTTTTTCAAGTTTAGTTGCCATAACTATAAGTCTTGATTTATAGTATACTTATAGCTAAGTATCGGACTAGGATAGTTAAGTGTATTTGATCTCTAGACTCCACGGCGTTCATCATATGAAGACGAAGAACTACTCAAGGAACTGGTAGAACTTCATCAACAAAAGGTATGTGGATATTTGAACTTATCTATCACTCAAGAGTCTATCTATTCTATTTTCTATTTTGAGATAAAAGTCGTATTACTATTTCGAGCCGAGTTTATCTCGCTTATCTATTTCTAGAAATATGTGTTGGTAATATTTCTCTTTAGCTGAGTTCATCTTTACTCGTGACGAAAGTCATGTTTATATTTCAATAACTTGAAAATCGCTTTGATGAAAAATAGTTTGTAAATAACAACTATATAAATCTTCTAAGAAATTTTCAATGATTGAAATGAGAGTTTAGAATGTGTAACCATGCTTGGATATAAACATAGTGTGTTCGAACATTTGTGTATAAGTCCGAAACCTGGAACCTAAAGTATGCATACATGTATGTATACTAATGGTTGATGGAGACTGGGTAAATATGCGTACCCGTACGCATACTGGTGGAGAATTCACGTACATGAATTTCTGATGAGTTTGGAAATCAAAACCAACTTAATACGGTTACCTAAGTATGCGTACTCGTATGCGAACTGGCGGAAAGTTCACATCCATGAATTTCTGCTGAGTTTGGAAACCAAAACAAACTCAATCCGGTTACTAAAGTATGCGTACCCATATGCATACTTTGGTTGGTTACTTTCTAAAATCGGTTTGTTCATGAACTTAAAAATTTATATAATAAGGAATGCAATCTTTGCAAACCGTGGCTATAATTCATGAATCGATTCAAGTGAATCAAAACCGATGTTGCTTCGATTGTGTCTTTTATACTTCTATAAGATCTAAGCAATCGAATAACTCTCTAACTAGTTCATTTGAGTCATTTGAACTAGTTTTGATGAAGATGAATTAGGTTGATATGAAAGTTCTCATATGGATAACCATTGGTTAACTATTGTTGAACCAACTAAGTGTACACGTTTAGGTACGGTTACTCAAACCTAAATGAAGTTACATTTCATGTGTGTATAACAAGCTAAGATTCAATCTAACGGTTGAAAGATATTAGCTTGAATTTAATCAGTTTTTTATCTAACGGTGAATATTGAATGCTTTGTTACTAAGCTAACATTGATTTCAAAACTTTATTTGAAATCTATATATATAAAGGAGAACTCTAGCAACTGGGAAACCTAATCTACACACCTCATGTGTGATACTAGTTGTATTAGCTAGATTCGATTCTCCTTTAACCTTAGGCTTCTCTTGAGACCCTGTAGGTTAACGACTTGGAAGACTTCATCAGGATTGTGAAACCAGACCCAACTATTTTCTCTGTAGTTACGTGTTCTGATCTTGCCATGTTCTATCGTGATTGAGTATTATCTTCTCTAAGATTTGCTCGAGAGTGATCTCCGATAGGCAAGATAAAAAGTAGTCACAAACATCTTCGTCTCATCGTTTGTGATTCCACACTCACTAGTCCATAAAGGGCTATTAATCACGTTTTTAAATGACAGATTAATAGTGTGATTATATTTTAACAAACATATCCTATCATATGATATAAAAATAATTGGCCCACCATTTAACGCCAACAAACCGTTATTCTCAAATGTGATAAATTACTAGGTGCATGATTTAATGATGAACCATAAAATCACGGAATAAATTCGACATATGTTTTAAGTTTTAATACCCCAATACTAGTTTTCTATTGTGTGCCCAAAAATATCTAGCCAACTATAATGCCATGCTTCTATCAGTATGAGAAAAGTTAGCTACCATCTTATTTGCCATAAATATTGCACTGGATATAGTTTTTGTTCTAACAAAACCCATTCCCCCGTATTCAGAACCGAATCGCATAACCTGGGGTTTTGGAGGATATATAGTCTCTTGACTCCCTTCTATTCTCTTCGTCTAGGTTTTAGGATCTCTTGTATATCTTTCTCACTCTGAACCAACTGTTCGGTTTTGAACATTGAGTACAATGTTGAGTTTAAGTATGGGGGAGTAGTTAAGCATGTTTGTCTTGCGTAAATAAAATAATACTATTTTATTTCTTGCATTCTTGAGACTTCATATTTTGGAGTAACTATGAGCTATTTAGGGTGACACACTAAACATTTTTAGGTTGAAACAATTCTAATAATTTATAATTGAATGTGAAACAGCTATGGTAGTCGTTTGAGAGATTCATCCTCGCAATTAATCATTACTGAATCACTTTCTTTTTACTTTTGCAGTTTTATGTTTCTCTAAAGTGATTTGGTGGGATCTAGATACTGTCGTGGATGTTGTAGAAAGGTAATCATTTGGTTGAGTATTTGAAAGCCCCATAAACAATTGTCTTACACTCATAAAGAGTGAACCGGAACAGAAAAAAAAGAAGAAAAAAAAGAAAAATATATATATATATAAGGCTCATCTTCATTTATCGATACTAATAAATGATAGGTCCGGAATTGCGGTCTAATCAAAGTTGATGAAAATAAAAACCATATCATCATTATATAGCAAGTCAAAAATACTATTGATGAGGTTCTTGACACTTGGATAGCAGTATGTGTGAAACGTTGTCCATGTCTCCGTCGCCTACACAAGCATGAAACGCAGGATCCAAGGCAACGATCATGTACTTGCTGAAAAGGAACATGCGATTAAAGTATCTAATCATGTGGTCGAGTTGAATGGGTGCTTCTTTCAACTATTGTTCTATAAATAAAAATCCTTTGATGACATTCATACAAGTGTTATGGGTAACATCTTTCACTTTAGTCAACATTTTCACGCTTCACTTTTCTATTTTCATTATCTTATCTATCCATGTGATTTCAGTATGCGAGTGTTGTGACAAATGTTGTAACAAGTACGATGACTATCTTAGTAAAGTTTTTCAATCAGGTTGAATGTCACACACAAGTAATTCCTTATGTGCGTCGATTGGAATGTATGTGGGATGTTTGCATCTAAAGAATTTATGGAGGCTAATTATTTGGCTTTCTACTTTTTGTCTATCCTTAGTGGTTTATCCAAGGTGATAAATTGGAGTAGGTTTTGTGGGTATACCTCTTGTAATCCCTCATGAGACTATAACTCTTCCATTAGGGACACCTAGGGGTTTAAATGTTTGTTATACATACAAGAGTAAACGTATCCCCACGACATGGAGTTGTTGTATTTAGGACTATTTTTTTTTAGTTTTCTCTAGGAATAGAAAAAGCCAAGTGTGGGGGAATTTGATAAGTGCATAATTATTATGATTTTAGTGTCCATTCCATACTTGCTTTAGCTATTATGCTTGCATATTTTCGTATTATTGCTTTGGTTTCTATTATGTGTCTCTATTAGGTGAATCATCCAAAAAGGAGCTAAAAAGTGCTGAAAAGAGCTAAGAAGAGAAGTATTCCAAGTATCCAAGTGCCCAAGTCCAAGATAAGTTGAAGAAGGGTGACGAAAAGGAGCAAAACGCTCAAAATCAAGAGACGGACCAAATACCAAGCTTTACTCATTCAAATTAAAGATTTCTCATCACCATCTTGAAGATAATTGAAATATAAAAATAATACAAAAAGAATGAGGTCATTCCGAATTTTGACGAAGAAGCTGTGGCCAAAACGAGTTTTTATTGAAAACCTAAGACAATAGGGTACGCATACCTTAGTTCCGAAAATTTCTGCTGGAATTTGAGGTATGCGTACTGGTACGCATACTTAGCAAGTAGGAAAACGAGTATAAACTCCTTGGAAGGCCTAAGGGAACGTTTGGTGTCTCTAGTTCATGTTTTCGGGTAGGGTTCTTGAACCGAACTAAATACTTGGATACCAAACAATGTAAACCTATAAAAAGATATTAGGTTATGTAAAATAGAATCGATAATCTCATATCACAAGTTCTTCATCAAAACCTAGGGTTTTCCCCTTTAGGGAGAACCTATTCTTGTTTGTAATATGAGTAGCTAAATCCTTTGTTGATTAAGGATGAATTCAATGTTCTAAGCGTGGAGCTTTATTATTAATGCAAACCTATCAATTACACAGCTCTCTGTGGGAAAGATCTCTTACTACCGCTATATTACCTGTTAATTAGTGGGAAATATATTTATTAATTATTGAGCCTACGACAACCCATACAACCTACTTGTAGAGTATTTTCTGTTGCTGGTGTATCTCGCTGAGCTTTATATCATTCTCTTAGATTTGATTGGTGTTGCCTTCGCAGTTAAATTTCTTGAGTACTTGAATTTTTCTTTCACTGTTGTATTCCGTGCTACCTGTTGGTAAAGTTCTGCCGAATTGTGGCTACTCATTTTTTTTTTTTTAAATAGCTGTGCTTATATCAATAGTTCAAATTGTGGATCATGATCTATATCAATATATTAAACTAGGAAAAACAAAAATTATTAGTTGTGCTTCCAAGACATTTGTGTGCTAACTCCGTTCCCGCCTCCTCTTTGTATCTAGATTGAGCTGTTAAAGTTGTACATTCCACGTTAATGAAATTCTGGACAATTCAACTTATCAGGTATCAAGAATTTCTATCTCAGAATGTGGCATCCAGTTGAGCTGTGCTTCTTATGGTTTTGAAGTTAGGATTTTTATGGGTGGATAGGCTATTCTAATTAAGACTCAATTGCCTCAGCATGTTCATGAATATTGGTAATGGAAATGCTGCAGAATTGGTATCTTATTGGCCATCACTTTCAATATCTGCAAGTGTGTAGATTTTAGTCATGGCATTTTGAAGGCGAACTCCTGGAAATACACAGGGCATATATAATACTACCTCCGTTCCTTTTTAATAGGTTGGTTTTGTTTTTAGAGAAAATTAAGGAAATTAAGAGAACTAATCATTGAAAGTGGTCCCCATGACACTTTTCAATAAAAGAAGTGAAGTGAAATAGTCCTCATGACACTTGTCAGCAAAAGAAGTAATGTGAAATGGTCCACATGACACTTGTCATCAAAAGAACTTAAAAGAAAAGTGGTTCCAGAAAATTAAAGTAACATTTGACTTTCCCAATTAGGAAACCATCATTTTTTTTTTGAAACATTTAATTATAAAACCGGCCAATTAAAAAGGAACGGAGGGAGTATTTTTCATTATTTTTATGTATTACAAGTTTACTGCATAGAGAGAAAGTCTAGAAAAATCTAGACTCTAATTTTCTTCATTGTAACATTTCAACACAAAGAAATTGATTTTTTTACCGCTTGTACGTCCACACTAGCTTCATTCATGTTCTTTCTATCCGAAGGTAACTCAGAAGAACATTTAACTCCAATTTGAATTATGGAAGCCAAGATCTGTCTCATCATATCTCTTGTTATATTTCTTATTTCGCTCCTCAACATATTGTGATTGCTATTTTCAGCACCATTAAGAACTTCTCTTAACTCCATCAGCAAATGTGAATCAATAATTTCTTCAACGCGCTCTGGCAACTCGTGCATCTTACGGAAGTTATGAATGTTTAGACCATCTGAAAACATGTCACTAGTGGGTCTCTTTCCTGTAAACATCTCTAGCATAAGGATCCCAAAACTATAAACATCACTTTGTGTAGAAACTTGGCCACCCATTAAAGATTAGACCCCCAGTACAAGATATTACTCTTCCTAATTGAACTGCTTTCACATATAACAATAACAAAAAATTAGTTATTAGGACATTTATTTTCTTACCAGGATATATAGCCTATGGAGCCCTTTATTGCAAATGAGGATGCACTCTGCTGATCATTCAACGGACGAGAATAACTGGAGCCATTAGACAGGAATTTAGCCAAGCCAAAATCACCCACATGTGCATTTAAATCATCATCAAGAAGGACATTACTTGGCTTCACATCACGATGCACAATGGGTGATTGAGAATCATGGTGAAGATAATTTAATACAGAAGCAACATCAACCTCAATGCATAATCTTCTTTCCAGGTTTAAATTCCTCAACTGTTGCTGATCATTATTATTTGTGACACCTATGTTCGGGTGCAACCAATTCTCTAAACTCCCGTTGGCCATGAACTCAAAAACTAGAGCTTTGAATGGATTACCTTGAAAATCAGTACTTGAGCAACAAGTTATGATCTTTAGTAAGTTTCTGTGTCAGACTTTTCGTAGGGCATCACATTCAGCCAAGAAACTTTTGGTTGCACCTTTTTTCTGAAGGTATAGAACCTTAACTGCAACCGGCTTTGATTCATCTTGTTGAAGAAATCCCTTGTATACTGAACCAAAACTTCCAACGCCAAGCAAGTTGGTAGAATCATTAAATCCATTGGTAGATTTAAGGAGCTCATTGTAAGAAACTGTCTTTAGCCGATTATCCACGTCCAAAGGTGTTGAAGGTAATATGGATTTTGATGTTTTTCTCCAATAAAGAATGAGGAAGAGCGCAGTCAAAGTTAAAAAAAAGATGCAATAACTATGATGATAATAATGACTTTGATACGCATTGATTTCTTCTGTTTCCACTCCGTATTAGGATTTGATGGGATGGAGAAATTCGTCAACTTCAACTCCGGTATACTACCACAAAGCTTACTATTGTATATATAATTTGAGTAGAAATTGGTGGCCTCACATTGAAAGTTAGGCCAAAATCTTGAATTCTAGAGCTCCCCCGGACAATAAAAACTGAGGATTTAGATATTTTTTCGGTGTTTATTGCCGCACAAAAAATGGGGTAAATAATCAAACATGGTACCCTATTCCATCCCAGATATCAAACCTATTCGCAAAACCAAACCGATACCTTAATTCTATTATCTTTACTTTTCTATTCTCATCTCTTTACTATTCTAGATGGAGATCATCTAACATGGTATAACAACAGACAACAGTTGTGAACTCGAAATATAAACCCTAATCTCCCAGAGCCGAATTTCTTCTTCCTTCTCCTACGTGTTTACACCACAAAGAAACTTCTGCTACCTCTTTTGTATTTGCTGTTTTTCTTCTTCTTTTGGTTTTACAACATCCAAACCTTCTTTGTATTCTTTTTACCTTACCTACACTATTATGAAGACCGACTCCATGAAAATACCCTAATTTTATTCTCTTCTTCGGAATTTGTGAAAAAAATTGTGTATACCGTGGTAATGTATGGCGTGCTGCAGTAGATAAGTACAGCCTATTCTATCTCTGACGAGATCAGAGGCATGTCATAATCAATATTTGTGAACAAACATAATCAGGAGTATAAATCCATTTCAAAGACATATATTATCAATCAATCCAGGCAAATATTATCTATAAATATTAACTGTGTTTCAATTCAGAGATATTGATCATCTGGCAAGTATTATAATTATTTCATTTAAGTCGTGTTCTTAATTTTTGCTTATTTCTCTTTTTGGGTTTTCAGCCAAACAGATAGGGTTTTCTCCTTTTCTTATTTTGGCTTTTCGATATTTTTGCAGGGTTTAATTTCTAAACTAAATGAGAGAGGCATGGTTTCTTCCCTATCATTGTGTTGTTTTGGTATTGATGTTTATTTATCATTTATTGATTTTTACTGCACAATCTAATTTATAATTGTTGTTTTTGGTCTTCAAAAGAAGCTTCAAGCGTCTTACACTATTTCCTGAAATGTACAGATGAAAAGCTTCGCCCTCGCCATTGCTCCAGTGGTCCATGGTACACTCTCTTTTAGAGTTCTCTTATTTTTCTTTTAAAATTGCATCAAGATATAAAATAATTGATTCTTCTTTAATATCTACGGAATATTTAATCTTTCAGCTGGACATGTAATTCTATTGGATTTGATGATAATTTCCCTTGAGGAGAAGAGTTCTCCTAGGATAGAATATATATCGAAATCATAATAATATCTCTTGTGTTTACAACCAAAGTAAATGGAGATAATCTCCAAAAGGTAAATAAGGTAAGAGGATAATATAAAGTCTATTACACCCCCCTTAGTCTGAGCGGGAGAGGAACAAACGCTAAGACTAGAACGAAAACGAACAAATAACTGTCGAGGAAGCCCCTTGGTAAAGATGTCAGCATATTGGTTCTCAGAGGGGACGTGTAAGCCTTGAATGGCACCAATACGAACTCGTTCACGAACAAAATGTATATCAACCTCCACATGTTTGGTGCGCTAATGTTGAACAGGATCTCCAGACATATATATCGCACTTATATTGTCACAGTAAACAATAGTAGCACGTCGTAGAGGTAGATAGAGCTCTAGAAGAAGGTTGCGAAGCCATGTTTTTTCAGAAACTGCATTTGCCACTCCCCGGTATTCAGCTTCAGCACTGGATCGAGAGACTGTTGCTTGACGCTTGGAGGACCAGGAGATAAGGTTGTCACCAAGAAAGACACAAAAACCAGATATCGATCGTCGAGAATCAGGACAACCCTCCCAGTCAGCATCAGAGTATGCTGTTAAGCCAGAGATAGAGGAGACCGACAGAAACAATCCGTGGTTGATGGTGCCCTGAAGATAGCGAAGGATTCGCTTGAGGGCATGCATGTGAGGCTCACGGGGGTCATGCATAAATAGACATACCTGTTGTACTGCATATGAAATATCTGGCCGGGTGAAGGTGAGGTACTGTAATGCTCCAGTTTGGCTTCTGTATAGAGTGGGATCCTTAATCGCAGGACCAGAAGTAGCACTGAGCTTGAAGTTGGTGTCGACCGGAGTATCCACTGGGTTACATTGTGTCATGGAGGCACGAGCAATAATGTCCTGAGCATATAATGACTGAGACAAATATAATCCCGAAGATGACCGAGTGACAGTAATACCCATAAAGTGATGTACTGGTCCAAGGTCAGACATGGAAAATTCCCGTTTCATTAAATCAATGAAGCGGTGTAGGAGAGTATTGTTAGATGCAGTCAAAACAATATCATCTACATAGAGCAGTAAATATGCCGTATCTGAGCCAGATTGATAAACAAAGAGAGATGGATCACACACACTGCCACGAAAACCACAAGTAGTAATAAAATTGGAAAACCTCTGAAACCATGCCCGAGGAGCCTACTTGAGACCATATAGGGATCTACGTAGTCGACATACGTAATCAGGGTGAGCAGAATCAAAAAATCCCGGAGGCTGATGCATATAAACTGTCTCGGTCATATCACCATGGAGAAAAGCATTATTCACATCTAGCTGATGAATTGGCCAAGAACGCGAAGTAGCAATAGTAAGAACAGTACGAATAGTAGCAGGTTTGACAACCGGACTAAACGTTTCAAAACAATCAACCCCAACCTGCTGAGATTTACCATTAGCAACAAGACGAGCCTTATATCGCTGCAAGGAACCATCGGCATTATACTTGTGACGAAATAGCCATATGGAACGAATAACATGAGCATCACGTGGTCGTTGCACAAGTTCCCACGTATTAGTTTTCAACATAGCATTGTACTCATCTTTCATGGCGGCATTCCAATTTATATCCTTGAGAGCATACAAGTGAGAGCGAGGAATTGGAGAGATATGTCCTAAAGTTTGTACATGGAGATTGAGTCGGTGGATTGGTTTGTGAATGCCACGGGAAGCTCTAGTCACAGGGCGTGAGGGAGCAGGAGGTGGTGGTGTAGAGACAGTAGTGGGCGGAGGGGTTGCATAGGGTGGTGATGTTGGAGGGACTGTAGTGGGTGAAATAGTATCTGCAGCTGTTGAGATGGTGCAGTTAGGAAGAGACGTAGGGACTGTCGTAATTTCTGGAGAGGTAGGTGGAGGGAGAACAGAAGTGGGGACTGGCACAGATAAGTTGGAGTTGGACAAACATGGAGGAGTTTTTTGGACTGACGTGGAGGGAAGTTGAAAAGGCATTGAGGGATTTGTATGACGCAGCCAAGAGAGGTTGGACAGATATGGAATAGTGGAGGGGTTTAAGTGACACGGAGAAGGGGAGGTGAGAAGACGTGTAGTGGTTGATTGGACTGATGTGGGACGCTGTTTTGTAGTGGGAGTGGGAGTGGATAAATTGGATGCTGTAGTGGGGAAGGAAGTAGTTGGACGTTGTGTAGTGGGGACAATGGAAGGGGGAGGTGGCAACACAGTTGCAGTGGAAGGGGGTTGCTGAACTGTGTTGATATTTCTTGGAATTGGTGAATCAGGAGGAGGGACAATAGAGAAGGTGTTGAGGCGACGGTGAGGTGGAGTATATGGATGTGGAGTAGGTAGGGGAAGGGTTGACAGTAGGATTGGTAAGAGTAGAACTGTACGAGATATAGGGGGAAATAAAGGGAGAATAAGAGGAATCAATATTGGACAAGGGTGTTGGAGGATTATAGAAAGGAAAAACTTTCTCGTCAAAAGTCACATGACGGGAAATGATGATCTTGTTGGTGGAAAGATCAAGACAGCGGTATCCACGATGGTTGGGAGGAAAACCAAGGAAGACACATTTAGTGGAGCGGGGGGCAAGTTTGTGAGGAGTTGTGGAGGATAGATTTGGGTAGCAAAGACAACCAAAAGTACGAAGATGGTCATATGTTGGTTGGCGTTGATAGAGAATAGATACAGGAGAGGAAAAATTTAGGATTTTTGTGGGAAGAATATTATGAAGATAGACAGCCATAATGAGAGAGTAGACCCAAAATTTTGGTGGAACGGAAGCGTGAGACATAAGGGTGCGGGTGATATCATTGACACGGCGTATCATGCTTTCGGCCTTACCATTTTGAGAGGAAGTTTGGGGGCAAGAGAAGCAAAAAACTAGACCATTAGTACGAGAAAAATTGTGAAACAAAGAATTGTCAAATTCACGACCCATGTCGCATTGAAAACTTTTAATTCTACGCTCAAATTGAGTTTGAACAAGAGACCGAAATTCCAAAAACTTTTCATAGACTTGGGATTTAAATTTTAAAGGATAAACCCAAAGATAGTTGGTGAAATCATCTAGCAAGATAAGATAATAATGAAAACCGGTATCAACATGTAATGGAGAGGTCCATAAATCACTGTGAATGATATCAAAAGGAGCAAAAGTATTGGAATTTGATTCATAAAAAGGTAATCGAACATGTTTAATAACTTGACATGAATGACAAAGTTTAGAATGTTTATTCTTATTACAATGAATAGAATTATTGGTACGAAGAACATCTAAAATAGCCTTGCCGGGGTGACCAAGGCGGCTATGCCAAATATTTGGCGAACAGACAACAAGGGAAATAGGGGAAGATTGGGACGATTTTTGAGCTGGCATGGCATAGTTGGTGATAGGGTAAAGCTCCCCGGAACTATTGCACCGAAGGATAATCCTTCTCGAACTCAGATCTTTCACAGAAAAACCATATGGATCAAACTCAACAGACACACGATTATCAGTGGTGAACTTACAAACAGAAACTAAGTTTATGATAATATCGGGAACAACAAGAGTATTTTTAAGTTGAAGGGTGCGAGAAGGGAGGTTTATGAGCTTGGTACCACTAGCAGTAACTGGAATGCTATTTCCATTACCAACTAAGATAGACCGTACAATACTGGAATTGGTAACATTATGTAAAGTACCTGAATCAGCAGTGAGATGCGAGGTAGCACCGGTATCCATGTAGAAAGCATCATCGGGTTTCTGTAGATGCATAGAACTATATGCCTCAGCAATGTCTGTGAGCTTCAATTGTTCCGTCTCCATTGATTTTAATGGTTTAGAGAAAATAGGATCGTAGAGGGGCTGATACCATCTTGGATTTGATGATAATTTCCCTTGAGGAGAAGAGTTCTCCTAGGATAGAATATATATCAAAATCATAATAATATCTCTTGTGTTTACAACCAAAGTAAATGGAGATAATCTCCAAAAGGTAAATAAGGTAAGAGGATAATATAAAGTCTATTAAATTCAATGAACACCTAAATATAAGCGTTGCTGACTACTTTGCTTATCGTTATTGAAGTTGTATCGGATGATTTTCAGGGAATGACGCAGCTATGTAACCAAATCCCGGTATCTCTGTCTTCTGTAAGCTGCATACTTTGCTTTTTTGTATATGTAATTTGAGATTTTGAACTGATATGAACTTCCATTGCAGATAGAAGAATGAGCCTGGCAAGGATTCCATGGTAATTGGATGAAAGTTGTGATCCTGTAACGCCACATTGAATTCGGCAAGTATATATGCAAACTTTAATTCCCTTTTTTTTTTTCAAGGATGGGATTTACGTATTATAAAATTGAAGAGTGGACTTGAAAGTGATCCTCAACCACATTTCAGTTTTCAGGAGTACACGATGCTTTCCATTTGCATTGTTCGTTGATTTCTAATGTGGTGGGTAATTCTGATTGGTGTTTGATATTATCATAAGATTTGCTTTACTTGCACTTTTGTCTAGAAACAATGGCGGCCAATAGTTTTGGCCTAAACTACCTTTTACTTAAGGGTTGTTATCTGCGGTACTGATCACTCCTGCTAAACTCATGTATTCACTTTTCAAGTTATCTTCCATATTCATTTTATTAATCGATGAATTGCAAGTCCATAATAGGATATTTGAGGTCGTAGGAAATCTTTTGCTAGCAATAGTAGCCAAGTAGTAACTATCTTTGTCATTCAACATCGGGATACTAACATACTGTTGACATTTAATTAAGTAAGTTTTCTGGGCGAGGTTCCGCGAAATGTTGATCACTATATTCTCTAGGAAACTATATTGATATCATGAAGTATTAATTTGTTTTTAAGGTAAGTGTTTTCTCTTACCCAAGTTTGATTTTGTTTCCTTGATTTTAAACTGCCAATGCCAAAGTAACAGAGCTGTCGGATAGGACAAAGTGATTTCAGATCTTATTTTCATCCGATAACAACCTTGATAAGCTAGGGAACTGGCGACTTTAAGCATAAGGCCTCTTAGCAAGTATTATAAGGTATATTTTAAACCCCCAATTCTGAATTTCCTAAACATATTATCATGGGTTTGTTGGATTGCATTTAATCATATGTTAGGATCCCTACATTGATCATTCATTGCTTAGTTAGTATGCTTGAAGTGCTTGCAACATATATATTTGCACAAACTGGGAGTTGTTACATCATGCTGAATTTTTTCTCATGTACGTCTTCCTAGAAAGTAGACTACAGCCAAAGTATTAATTCATGCGTATAACAAAGAACATGGAAAGACCCTTGAGATTTATTAATTTCTTTATTGCTGAAGTATTGCTGCATGATTCTGTTCTATTTTTAATGATCTTTGATATCATATCTTCAGCAAAACTACAAAACCAGAAGAATAAGTAAATGCATATTCAAGCGGCATCTAAAGGGCATGACATTTTTCATTTCTCATCTCCCCTGCAGCCGTCCAGATCACAAAAAGCAGTTTCGCAAATGCAGCAACGTCAAATATTCTTTGGCGGCTAAAATAAAGTGATCAATAGACAATTAGTTTCGTGATGCCATATAGTATGTGAGAATGGAAAGTCTACACTGGAAGTACGAGACTTACTGCAATGTTATCAGGGTTGTTTAACGGATGGAGACAGAGGAGTATTCTACAAACTTGAGTACCATGGTTAAATAACCCTACTATCTCACTAAGGTGAGTATTCTGCTAACTTGAGTACTATGGTCCATTTTATTGTGTACTTTTAGATAATAAGTTCAATTTATTTCTACAAATTTAATTAGTCTGTTCTGTTGTGCACATATTTATATTTCCATAAGATCTTAGAAACTAAACAATGAAAACTACACTAATTGTTTATTTAGATTTAATCAAGCATCTAGACATTTTATTTTCACACAGTAATTATTGTTTGCGTTTCCACAATGATTTTTTCAGGATTCAGCTTTTTCCTGGAGCTAAAAAAAAGATACTGGCTGAAACAGAATTGAGAAGCCCATGTTAAAGGAAGGAAACGCCCACGACAAATGCAGAGTTAAGAGAAAATGCTTTACCCAAGGTTTATGGTCTTGCTATGAATCGAGTTGAGGAAACTCACAAAGGAGACACCAACCAACATATTTGACATGCCTGGATGGTTCTCTTTGATGCGCCTCCTGGACAAAAGTTTAGTCTCATTGCCTGTTTATGTAACTGAAAGTCTTCGTGGGTAGGCTGCTGTAACTGCTGCAAAACCACGAGGTCGTTGCTTCAGAAAAATATCAAATGTAACAACACTACTTGATGAGTTACTCTTTCAGAAGTCAGTTTGAAGTAAGGGTTCTTGAAACAGTTTTATTTTTTCCAAACTACAAAACAAAAACAAAAAATGAGTGCGCCTATTGGGTCTTTGATCCTGTGTGTGAAGAATTATTAACACTGAAATGTTTTGCATTTAGGGGAGAAACAATCAAAAGTTATTTGTGCAAATGCATCCTTTCAATAATACACATGTACAAAAGATAATGAGAAGATTTTACATTCTTTCAACTGAATGAACCGTATGAGTTTCATTCTTAGTGATTCTTTCTTAGCAATTTGATTCTTAGTCGTTATTTTTAGTACTTTCGGTTGAATATCAAGTAAATGTTTGAGAATTATCTTAGTAACAGTTGTGAATTATATTTTCTTAGCACTTTAAATAGGACAGGCCTATCTTTACATTTTTAGCACAAATAGTAACTCAATTACCTTAGCCCCGTGCAACGCACGGGGGAGACACTAGTTACCTTCAATTAAAAACAAACTTTTGTTTTTAAACTTAAACACCCCATCTTTTGGCACCGCTCCCTCCAGATTATTATATGATAAATCGAACTTACTGAGCGTAAGATTTTCAAACCCTTTAGGTATTGGACCAGACAAGTTATTGGTGGAAAGACTTAATTCATCAAGACCTTTTAACAAAGTAAAATATTGAGGAATGTTTCCTTGGAAGATGTTAATCTCCAAATTTAGATATTTTAAGCTTGAACACTCGCCTATGGTACTTGGAATTTCACCGGATAATTTGTTTCTAAACAGGTCCAACACCCCGAGGTTTTTTAAATTACCAACTTCCATGGGAAGTGCACCAGTAAATGAGTTATTAGCTAAGTTTAGAATCAATGATAGAGAAGGAAGTTGAAAAATCTGTTTGGGTATACTACCACTTAGTTTGTTACTCTGTAAGTCCAAGACCTGCAAAGATTTACAGTTGCCAAGACTCAATGGAAGGAAACCTGTTAAGTTATTAACGCCGAAATAGAGTTTGATCAATCGGGTTAAGTTCCCAAAAGAAGAAGGGATTGAACCAAAGAATTTGTTTTCTTGTAAATCTAAGAAACCCAAATTTTGAAGGAGCCCAATACTTGGAGGAACACTTTCTTCGAATTGGTTTGAACTTAAAATGAGTGTCGATCGTTAAACCTACAAGATTCTGGATACCCGGAGGAATACTTCCATATATCTGATTATCTCTGAAGTCTAGGTGAAAAAGATTTGATGTGAGATTGGATATAGAGCTAGGTAACACTCCCCTAAAATTATTGACGCCTCCAATTAAAAACCTCAAACTGGTGCAATTGACTAGAGAATTGAGGAAGTTTAGATCACCGGCTTGTCCACTGCCGAGTTTATTTTTTCCTAATTGTAGCGTTTTAAGACTTTTTAATTTCCCAAGGTTATAAGGTACTGATCCAACTAAATTATTCACTTGTAATTGTAAACTCTCAAGTCTAGACATATTGGAAAATGAACTTGGAATGGTTCCTGTGAAATTGTTACTACCTATCGCAAAATCTTTAAGATTTGGAAGTGGGAGACCAATATCTAAAGGAATACTCTCATGGAATTGATTGAATATTAACGAAAGAGTCGTAAGTGATGAAATATTATAGAGTGAAGAAGGGACAATACCTGATAACCTATTTGAATCTAGAACCAGAATTGTTAAGTATGTTAGTTGACTTAGAGTGTCTGGAATTCTTCCCTCCAAGAAGTTAGAACTGAGATCAACAATAGTTAGAGACGATGAAAGGTTACCCAATGTAGTTGGGATCTCTCCTGAAAGATTATTACTACCCAATGTAAAGTCTGAAGGTTTAAAAACCTGGCGAAATTGGGTATACCCAGATTAATTGGAGTATACCCAAATTAAAATGGACCTAGTATCCTTACTAAAAAGTGGTAAAATATGGATGAGTTTACTTTAACAGAAATTCTCGGCAGACCGAGATTTAAACAACAAATAAAAACCCGCCCCTCACAGCCCTCCCCTGCACGTTTTCCGAGGGGCGGGACCCACTGATTGAAAAAAAAAAAACTTTGTCAGTCGGTTTTTACCTGGTTTCTAAAACTCGGCCTGTAAAGAAGCGCCGTTACTTTAATACTCTTGAGCTAATTAAACTTAAAACTAAACCCTATTTAATTCGGTTAACCCTAAAATGAAAAATTAAAACAACTCTTAATCTTCTCTTCACTTTCCCTTAATCTTCTTCCATCAACCTATCAGCAAAACCTTCCACTTTGATTTTCCACAAAAATGGTTGATTCTAAACGATAAAGCACCAATACAGATTCAGAGGGTAATATCAAAAGTACGGTTGTCAATATTTTTCCGATATCCAGAATCCGTTTTAGAGTATTCGAGATCCTAGAGAATTTTATATGTTTTATCGGATATCGGTTATCGAATCGAATATTTTTTCCTTCACATATTGGAATCGAATTAGGCTCTATCTGAAATGTTAATATTCGATATCCGATAAGACTAACTTAATTTAGAGCCATTTCGGATATTATCGGATAAATATTCGACAAATTTTAGTTATGAACATGTTTTACAAGGTTTTTAAGTTTATTTTTGTCAGAACTGGATGTTATCGGATATCCGATTGCTTAGCATATCCGAATCGATATCTTATTTTGATATCCTATAGGATATTATCGGATATCCGATATCCGAAAACGCTTTACCTATCAGATACCGGATTTACAAATATCTGATGGGGATATTCATCCGTTGACAGCCCTAATCAAAAGATCCAAATCAGAGAAAAAAGGTAAGGGAAAGATCAGAATCAGTGAAATCCCATAACCCAAATATCCAATCCCTGAACATGTTGAAAATAACCATGTATCAGGGAAAATAATACTGTAAGTGATGTCTATCCTTAAACCCATTATTGTGTTGTATGTTATGATTGTTATATTGGGTTAGAAATCAAAAATTATGATTTTCAGGGTCTTTAGTCGGTAGGGTTTTTCAAAAAATTAGATTCCGACGTTAAGATATAAGTGGTAGTCCAAAGGGTCGTAACATGAATAAAATGCCGGCTTTTCATAATTTCCATGGCGACTGTAAAACATTAACTAGGGATCTGGCCGACTCATATTCTTCGACTTGTACCATCACGATTTTATGTCACAAAAACTTGATTTTCCTAAGTTCAATTTTTTTAATAGTCGGCATCTTATTCATAGTCGACATCTTATATGCATAGCACCCTACCGACTATGTATTAGTTATCATTGTAGATGAATACAACCATGCCAACTAAGTATTAGTCGACATTTTTCTAGATTATCGACCATGCCGACTAGGTTACCAAAACCATGTTTCAATGTGTAAAATTTTCATATATTTTATTCGTGTATTGTTTAGGCTCCCAGAAGAAAACATAGAATATATCCCTTGTCCTAACAATATTGCAGAGCTATTAGAATGGATTGACAAGCATCATCCTTTTTTAGAAGATCCATCTGATCAAACTGGAGAGAATTTCCCTGTAAGAAAGATACTTTTGGTGGGTAAGAAAGATCTTGAAGAATTTCTAAGGTTTATGAACAGTCCTAGCAATCCCCTCAATTATGTTGAATGCACATCATCAGAGGAAGAAGAAGAGGGATTTGATCCAAGAACTTTTTTTCAAAGCATCTGACTTTTCTGGAGTGAACCCCTATTAGAATGAGGCTGGTGGCTATATAGGTTCAATAAAGGGAAAAGCAAAAGCTGATGCTGGTGAAAAAGCTTATGATGGTAAAAAAGCTAGTGATGTGGAGGAAGATACCAACAATGATAAGGATCCATGAAACTTTTGCTTGATATGTTTGTGTCATTATCATTTTAATATTATGTTTTGAACTCTTAGATTGTGGTTTTAGACTTGTCAGTAACTCTTAAACTTATGTTAATTTTCAGTTTCATTTTCTTTAGAAAGTTAGTATTTTTTCTGCATGTTTAAACAATATTAGAGTTGTAGTAAGTCGACATTGTTTGAAATTATCGAAATTTCCAACTTACTACAACATGTTATAATTTTCCAAATATTACTTTATGTACAAAATAAACCCATTAAATGCTCAACTGCTAGAATTTTCAAAATCAATACATTAAATGTGTTGATATTATAAAAGCACTTTCAACTTCATCTTCAACCATGCATAAAGAATGGAAGTTTCAAGTGCAACACAACCAATTATTAGTAGTCTTTTTACAATAAGTGGTCATTTTGCAAATGATTGTCCCTTTGAAGAAAGCAAATGCACCATTGATGGTTGTTAGGGGTTCTTATTTCTTATGAAAGATGCAGTGGGAGATGTATATCAACAATATGCTTCAAAATGCACATGTTGTAGGGTTTTCTACGGGATAGATGAGCGCCTAGCTCCGTATGAAGATGAAGTTGCTAAAATCAACCTTCTACCATACATAGATCCATGTTGCAACGGTAATATGAAGATAATTACCTCTCCTAAAAACTTATGTACCGGAATAATATATTATCTATGTCCCAAATGTGTTAGGGTTAAGTTTTTAAGGTTTGTGTTCTCTAATTAATTGCTGAGTGCATCTCAATGTACTAAGAATGTTACAGTCGACAGGTTTTAGTTTATATAAATTGAAGACTTCTTCATAGTCGTCAAGGTTGATCCATATTACTATAAGTTATTTAATTTCATTTTAGTCGGCATTATAAAAATTTCTAAAAGTGCCGGCGGCCGAAGAATCGGCATTAAACAAACTATTTAGCATGCCGAAGAAAGTACAGTCGGCATTGTATTTATATAATACTATGTCGACTATAGTGTGAATAACATTCAGGAATAATAGTATTTTTGTCCCTTTTGGTCGGCAATGTTTTCTTCTTCAACATTGCCGACTAACAATTAGTTGGCATTGTAGGGGGACCACGACCATGCCGATTATAGTACGAAGAACATTCATGAACAATATCATCTTTGTCCCTTTTGGTCAGAAAGGTTCTCTTCATCAGCACTGCTGACTAATAATTATTCTGCATTGTAGGAGGACCACGACTATGCCGACTATAGTGTGAAGAACATCCAAGAACAATAGCATTTTTTCCCCTTTTGGTCGACAAGGTTTTCTTCTTCAATACTACCGACTGATAATTAGTCAGCATTGTAAGAGGACCACGACCATGCCGACCGTCCCAGTCTTTCTTTTCCACTGATGTCGTAAGGAGTTCATTCAAATCTATTGGAGGGAGTTCATTCAAATTTATTGAACCTCCTTTAGTAAAATTTATGGGACCTTTGATAGACTCATCTAAATCATTCCTAAGGTGCATGTTGTCCTCATAAAGTTTCACTCATTCCCTGTACTTGTTTTTTATGAACTTTTCCCCAGAACTAAACCTACAAATAGGAGGTAATGTACATTCCTTGTTTAGTTTTAGACCACTAAAATGATTGTTATCCACCATTGCCATAACAATTCTTCTATGCTTGAGCTTCTCCACACAAACCGCATGTTTCAGTGCAAATGCTACACAACATCCGTTACTAAAAAAATGTACTACACATGACTACGTGTCTGCCAATAGATGGCCACACTCCGTCATTCTCATCCAATGCTCCTATTTAATCGGTGTATTTTCCTCCAGTCCTTTAACACTAGTAAGAAATTCCTTAAAATTCGCTTATTTATCCTCCATCGAACCTTCTAGCATCATTAACATATAAATCTCCTTGTCTCTTTCTCGCTGGTCAGCCATCTTCTTTCTTATGTATTGACATTGGGTGAGGTTCTCCTTAATCGCTCCACTTAGGTGTCCCAATTATTGGGAGGAAACGTTAAAACCATAATTTTCATCCTTTAGGACGTCTTCGGTACCAATAACGAACTCTCGAATTAGTTGATGGAGTTGTTCGCAATACTCTTCCAATAATGGTTTTACTACCTTCCTCGGACGACCTATTTTGTTCACAACATCTCCTTGACTTGCTTGACTCTCATTAGGTGTAATCTTTGGCTCCATGGGTTCTTCTATTGGTGTGGGTGTTTCCTTTCTCGGCCGACCACTTTTATTTATTATAACTTCGGCACTTGCTTGACTCTCAAGAGGTGGAGTGCTAATTGGATTCAAGTTTGAAACTGTTGTTTCTTTCCTCGGATGACCTCTTTTCCTTTTAGCCGGCTCCTCTTTGTATTCCGCCTCGGTATAATCATATCCGTATGGATCGCATGTTGTACTCAAATACTCTTTAATTTGTTGCCTTTCTTTCGTCCTTGTCTTTATGGTAGGTGGTATACCCGTTGGATCTTGTTTCAAGGGTTCTTGAAGTTCTTCCATAAAAGGGTAAACAATCTGCGTCAACTTGTGCTTCATAGTTTGTTTGTCCAACCTATTCAATGTGGGGTACTTGTTGAGGATTATTCTCCTAAGTTCCATGTCGCCAAACTCTTCACCGGGATATTCTCTTGACGACATGGAAGTCCGATAGCCTTCATTATTCAACACTTACAAGGAGTTCTTGGGTCATCATACTTTTGATACAACTCAAGATGTTTCATCATGAAACATATTTCCCAATACGAAACATTGCAATGCATACCAACAAGCAACCAATCATCCTCTTTAAACTCCTTTAACTTCCGGTACCTACTTTCTTCGAATTTCTAACTTATCTGTTGATATCATTATTACTGTACTCATGGATAACATGTTGCACCATCATAATCCCATTTGGACTCGCGAAAAGTAGACCTTATAGTCTTCCATGAGCTTTCTCTACCATACTTGTGCACTCAAGTTTGAAATGTTTATAGTCTTAAGTAAAAGCATATGCAAACCTATCTTTATGTAGCCTCAACTATTATCTTTTGCAACATTCCACTACTTTGGGGTAATTAGTTCCCCAATCATCCTCAAACTCCTTCAAGTTTATCTCATATATTTCCACACTCATCAACCAAACCAACTTATCCATGCTTTCATGAATAACCCAAATTTGATCTCACCTTTTTTCCATTCTTCGTCTTCGATATTTTTCTCTTCCTCTCTCTCCTATTTAATTAGTTTACTAAGATGTTCATCTTCCTGTTTTCAAGTTTAGTACCTTTCTTTATCTTTGGTTTGGATATGACTCCTTCAATTCTTTCTAAAATTGCATTACATGTGGCACGTGCAAAGAAAATTTTGTTCCTTGCAAAAAACTATCCTCACGATGTTCATTATTGCTTGCTCATTGTTGGTCACTATGACCTCAGGAGTCTCATCTTTGTGGTAGAAAAGCTTCAAATTTTCCAATGCTCAAATATAACTATCATCCTTCTCACGATCCATAAAACACCATGCCACCGTAAATGTTTGCTTATCATAGGTTTTTCCTGCAATGTTCAACAAAGGGATGTTGTACCTATTCGTCTTATAAGTACAATCAATGAAAAAAACTTGGTAAAAGCACCGGGCCAATTGAATCATATCGGGGTGCGCAAGAAAAATACGATCCACCCTCCCCTCCGATGACTCATGGTGTCTCACCATGTTGTTGTATTTGTTGGCCAACCATTGCGATTCTTCCATTACCTTTCTTCCATCCTATTTAATTCTCTGATAATTTCTTTAGCCGTTCAAATCGTAGACAATGAAGAAAGGTTACGCGGGTCATACCTCTTGAACTTACTAAGGAGATTACTTGGTTTAATTCCCCAACTTGTTCAAACTCGTTCGGTTTCAACTTGGCAACTTGGGAGTGTCCAACAAGACTTTGCGGATCTTTATAGTTATGCCAACCAACATCAACTCAATTCATCTTCCACATGTTATCGGTGTCTTTGTTCCTCCAAAAAATAATCTTGAACGGGCATCCACACTTCTTTGACTTCGTCTTGTACACCCTAGTCGTGTTCTTATCATACACATTCTCTTGTGAGTTACGTCCAAATCACTACACTCGAATACCATTTCAAAACGCGAATCTTTTTGTTGGGTGTTTTTCACTAGAACACACATCTTCTATTTTTCTTGCTCAACAACCCAATTGACTGCGTCGTCTTTTCCTTTCCATTCCAAATCATTAGCATAATTTGTGGAAGTATCAGGATCCTAACCCTGTGAGCTTGAGGCTGATCCGTCATCGGAACCAATGCAATCTACAAAACATCACAATTTAGTTGATATATACTATAATAGTCGGCAAGGTCGATATATAAAATAACAACGAACAAATCATAGCCAGCATGGTCGAAGGATACAATAATGACAAATAAACTATAGTAGGAAGGGTCTACATATTCAAAACAATGACGGCTTAAGCATGTTTCCAACCCAGTATCTTGAGATGCTAAAGTTTTATAGTCGGAAGGGTTCTTATTTATGAAATTGCCTACTGCAATACTGCTCATGAAAAGTCGTGGCATTTGGTAATAAAAACCATGTCGACGCTTACAGTCATCATGGTCGACAATCGTCGACCTTGCCGATACTGGGCAGCAAAAGTGAAAAAAAAGAAGATCATTTGCATGGAAAATCACAATCTTCACCATATAAGTTGTGTACCTGATTACTTGCAGCTCCCTTTTCTTCTTCTGGGTCATTAGATTGTACATTTGTCTCAAGAAATTCGTCATTTCAATATCCATCTTGAGTTTGAGGAAAATAAAAGTGAGGATCATGCATATAATCCATTTGATCATGATTTGGTACATCTTCATACAAATACTCATTTGTAGGAGGAAAATTAGAAGACTCCACCACTTCAAAATTAGGATTACAATCACTCATCTCACTATATCACAAATTTCTCAACAACCCTAACTTCGCCCCCCAAAATTTTTTTTTTTTTTCTCCTACTACTTCACTCTATTTCTTAATCTCAATTATTTCCAAATCCACTCATATAAATCAACTAACTAATCTAACTAATTTAAATAATCTAATCATATCAATTAAATTAGTATTAATATTTGCAGTGGCAATTTATCCACTTAGAAAATATATTATTAAGGGGTGTCCTGTTTTACTTCAAAATGACCCAGATTTTATCTCATTAGGTATATCTCAATTAATCTAGATATACCCCAATCTCGCTAGGTTTAAAAATATGTGATCATATTCTTTTCCACTCAACATGCGGTAGTAAGACTAAGAAAACCAAGTAAATATAACAATATTGTCCCTTAATCAAACTGGGCACTTTAATTAGCGTAACGCTGAGGATTCAAAGAAAGTTTAGAAAGAAGGTCCATGGATTATTGAAAATGTTGTCGTAAAAGTAAAAATGATTCATGCAGTTCGAGTTCAAGAATCATTGCCTGGTTTTGATCCTGAAAAACAAAAAGGTAATGTCTTCACTAGTCTGGGTTCAATGTCCGGGTTTGAGGTAAAAATATTGTTAGTTATGTCGAAAACCATTAAAGTAGATGAAGTTACGTTGGAGAAAGAGTTTTGTTTTTAAGTTTCAGTTCTTGTTGAGATTGATTTCTCTAAACCTGTTGATAAAAAAGTTTATGTTGAATCAAGATGGAATCCATAAGGTTATGAAAAACTGTATTAATTCCAAAAGAACCCGAGTACAATGATCATTTTAAGGTTTTAGGGCATAATATTCATCAATGCAATGCTAAATCACGTACTGTAGAGGAAAAAGAGATATAACTAATAATGTCTTAAGAATTCATAAGAGAGATAACAAAAACACGGAATAGTATACCTACGATGTGGTCGAGCCACATACTTGATATACGTGGCCCATCCTAGTTTTTTTTTTTTTTGAACACATATTGATAACTGTTTGTGTATTATTTTTTTCCCTGGGATTTGGAGGGGTCTACTTTTTAGGAGAAACTAATTTTTGAGTTTTATGTGAGAAAAAGTAAGATTTTCTTTTAGTTTACAACTACTTTGTAACACGTGGCCCAACCACATCGTAGCCATGGGAATCAGGGAATATGTAGCTCCAACTGAAGACCATGTTAGTAACAACAAGAATTTATTGTAGGGCCGTACACAAATTGTGCTTAACAATGATGAAGATAAACATATCCAATGGGGTGACGATGACATTGAAAGTTTGGTTCAGGTGAATACATGTAAACTAATGGGACTAATGAGGATAGTGAGGATGACGATCGCGAAAGGGAAACAGATTGTGAGGAAGTTTATGATGAAACAATATATGCAAGTAAGACTATAAATTCAGTAGTTGATTCTATTACTGAAACTATACAGGGGGTTATAAACGTGGAAATAAATCTAAAGAGAATATCGCTGAAGAGGAAATATGTATGAATAAGAAGAGATTAGATGAAGAGGGGCTAAAAATGTCGACGTTCGTCAAAGAAACTATAAATATTGCAGCGAATAATCTCATTGATGAATTGGCGAAGAAGGTGGCTAATGAGTCTCCACTAGATGATGAAGATGACAACCAAGTTGAAAAGGATTATAATGAGGAGATGGAGGCTGATACTAACTGATCATCGATTGTAAATTATATTCTAGTGGTGTCTACATTCAACTCTTACAATATAGATAGTACATTGGACCCTATAGCGGAGGAAGAAGCTCAGAGAATCTTGAAGTGGACTAATATGAAGAAGGCTACAACAACAGTTGATGGTAATACATCGAAGAGTAGTAAATTTCTTAGTCCTTCACAACCACATAAACATAGTTTTAAATGAAGTTTTGTTGCTAGAATCTAAGGGAACTAATATTTGAGCTAAAGGAATGGAATATATTACAAAGACGGTTGATAATGGACACGGGTAATCTATAGGGCGTTTTAAGTTCGTGTGAAGATAATGCTTGAAATTTAAGGGGTGCATAGGTTTTAAGGTTTTCTGTAAGGGCCTGTTTTGCCCATTTAGATATTTGGAGGCTTTGTCTGCCCTTTAATTCTCTAAAAGGTACGGAACCTGCGGGCCCCATGGGTAATTACTTGTTTTGGCTATAATATTATTATGACCTAGATATAAAGAATTCGAGGTGGTAATAGATATGGAACATAATAATTTGCATCATTTTATGTATTACAAGTTTACACAGAGGGGAATTCCAGAGAAAGATAACCAAGGAAAAGAGCTAGACTCTACCACAGAATATTCATCTATCTAACAAGATGATAATTGAAACTCAATATTGGATTCTCATTCGTTTTGACCCCACAAAAAGCTGATGTGGATAATTATGGTGAGAGCATTTGCAAATGGAGATCTCTCATTTATTCCGTCCAATAACAGTTACATTTTTCAACTTATACCGCTTTCAAGTACTTTCGAGAAACAAGAAAACTAACCCCCAGTTACTCATCCACTTCCCACTTTATAGAGACGAAACTAATCTCCACTTCTATACCGTACAAAGAACAAACCTTTTATCAAAACTAATCCCACTACTTCTCTTCGGGTTTCCCTTCTTCATAGTTTCTTTCTTAGAAATCGACAGTCTTGCAGGGATTTTCCATTCGAAATCGTATTGTTATATCTCGATTCTTCCTCTCTCTTTTTTCTTTTTCTTTGAACCAATGATTTTGTCATGTTTTGGGTTTAGATATTACGTTTTTGGTAATTTTGGTTGGTTTGGAGGAAGACGAGTTCTCCACTTCTCTTATAAAATAGTTTACAAGAGGTAATTGTCTAATTTTTTGTTTGTTGAATATGGTTTAAAATTCTTTGATCGAAAGTTTGGGTTTCATTTTTTTTACTTGAAACTATCATCGCTACATAATTAGTGATTTTCCCTGTTATAAGAACTATCATCGGTACATGATTAGCCGATTAGTGCTTCTCCCTGTTATGCGATCTGTTTTTAACTGTTGCACTTTAAGTATTTTTGAAATTGCTTAACTTTAATGGTCTATATGTTGTCATGTGATTTTGCATCAATCTTTATATTTGGTTCCAGTATATTTTGCAGGAATTAGATGACTTCAGAAACCAACATGAAATTCGAAAAGGTCAGGAAAACCAAAGAGTTCTTGGCCCTTAACAGACATCTAAAAATTCCATGAAGAAAAAAAAAGCGATAGTTAAGGAAGGACAACTTGATTCTAAAGTATAAATCTGAAATTTGTGACGTTCCTACCGTCTTGAATTCATAGACCTTCAACTAATATTTTTTCTGAATTTTCATAGGTTGCATCGAAAATGAGAACATGGAAAGCAGTTGATTCCAATTGTTCCAAAATAATTTATGATTTCACGGTGTCTTGGATAGTTCTGAAGATTCTCAAAAGCACCGGTAATTCATTATCGATTTGATGTTCTCTGTACCGTTCAATGGTCTCCAATGCTAATATACGCTATGTACCTTCGTCCTATTAAACAAAGTAATTTTCTAAACTCTTTTAATGCTTTTTATTTCTGTTTTTTCATGGAACTTTTAATCCTTATTTTTTTTTATTTAAATGTAGATTCAGTTTGATTAAACACTCTTCATCGCCCCTCTTTATTTCCAAGTAAAAGGTAACATTTACTTATAAGTAAAAAGTTGTGATTCTGTGTCTAATGTGGTCGGTTACTCTAATTCATTAGTATTTGGTTTGTTTGTGCAGTTTGCAAAGGTGGGTACATGAAATTCAAATATTTAAGAGCAAACCTAAGTAAGATTACAACAGTTAAATATTGTGGCATCTTCCAACGGTAAGATATTTTTATGAACAAGAACCACAATGTTATCTATAAAACAGTTTTGGTTTAATTCTTTCATTCTTTCTAATTTTTTCAGATAGCGTTATCTATAAAGATGTTGGTTTCATTCTTTCTAATTCTTTCAGATAGTGTTATCTAATTCTTTCAGATAGTTTAATTCTTTCATTCTTTCATTCTTTAAGATAGTGTTATCTATAAACAGTTTTGGTTTGTAATTCTTTCATTCTTTCAACTTATATATATATATAAAATCTTATCGCTTTGTTGATCAAAAAAAAAAAAAAAACAAGAACCACAATGTCTGTCTATACCCGTGCTATATTTATGAAGTTCTTTTGTTATGAATCGGAACTCGGCTCATAAAATAAACAAAAGAAGTGACTGATCATGATTGCATTCAGTCTTTAAAATATAAGGAAAACAAGTGTGTTTTATATACTAGGAACAATCATTTAGCTGTTTGCATGATAGTCATGATAGTCATGCATTCGTTCATTGTTTGCATGACTTAGATATCATTTGGCGACTCTTTTATGGCCTTTATGTTCCAGGCAGCAATCGAAAACATTAGGATTTATGCTGCAATAATGATGGCATCCTTAGTTTGGTTGACATTGTTAGGATTCGTTATTTATATCTGTTTCTCTTAGAACAATTTAATAAGATGCTCTCAGAGCACCTGAAATTTATAAGAGGGCAGTGAATAACTTTTCCAAATTCCTTTTTTGCAGATGATATTGAACTGTTTTGGTGTTCAACTTCGCCTACCAAGATTGGGTTAAGTTAAGATTTTTTTTTTTTTGATCGGAAGAGAAGACTTTATTAGAGTTAAGAATTTACAGAGGAAGCTACCAGTGGTAGCACCAAAAAACCAAAAAGACAAAATTACATAAAAATAGTTTCCCAAGTGTTAATGATTGTGCTAGCAAAGTTCAGGTGAACACTTCTCCCAGCCGCTGCCGCCCAACTAAGAAGCAAAGATTTTGCGTCTACAATCAGATCAGAATCAGTCTTGTAGTTGTAGTCTTTTTCGAAAGTTCTACAATTACGTTCACGCCAAATCACCCAAACAATGGCTGCTGGAATCATCTCCCATATGAAGTTACCGGAGCTCGAGAATAAATTATTGTCCCAGCCCTGAGCTAACACTTCAAAAGAATTTGGAAAAACCCAAGCCAAGTTATCTCTTGGTATTAAAGATTGCCAAAGCTTCGTTGTGACTTTACAGTGGATGAAAAGATGCTCTTGTGATTCTTCCGCGTTTCCACAAAGGATGCAAGAATTGTAAAGATCCATTCCCTTGTGATTCAAATTGTCTATCGTGTTTATTTTTCCATGAACCACGCACCAGACTAAGAAGTTCACCTTTGGAGGAATTGCAGATTTCCATATGAAAGATGAAGGAAATTGATGTAAACCCTTTGAAGCCACCAGCTGTGAATACAGAGATTTGACACTAAAAATACCTGTAGTGTTTAGAGACCACCTTCTAGTGTCAGGGAGAACATCCAGCTGAGGTGGAGGGTCGCCAATGAGCAAAAGAAGTGATGCAAACTCCTGAACTTCCATATCATTTAAGCATCTTTTGAAATCAAATTTCCAGGTATCATCAACCGTCACCATGTCAGCAAGCTTTTTGTTCTTGTCACTGCAGATTCTATAAATAAGCGGGAATGCATCTGAGATAGAAGTATTGCCAATCCAGTAATCATGCCAAAAAGAAATATGCCTTCCAGAGTGAATGATAATCTTAGAATGAGCTGAGATTAGTGCATTTGTGTCTGATATTGCTCTCCAACAAGAAACCCCGTATGGAGTTTTAACTTTTCCAGGGACCCAAACCGAAAAATCATTACCATATTTGTCAGAGATGATTTTATGCCATAATCTATTTCTTTCAATGCCATACCTCCAGCACCACTTGGATAGCATAGTAAGATTCATCAATTTCAGGTCACAAACACCAAGACCACCTCTAGAAATAGGAGCTAGAACCAAATCCCATAAAACAAGATGAGAAATTTTCGATCCAGTATCATGATCCCAAAGGAAATTCCTCATCTTCCTATTAAGGATTTTTAACACCGAGCCTGGAGCTTTGAACAGGGAGAAATAGTAAATTGGTAGTGAGGTTAAAATGCACTTAAGTAGAGTTAACTTACCACCTTTTGAAAGATTACAACGCTTCCAAGTAGACAACCTAGATTCAAACTTCTCAATGATTATATCCCAGATGTGCTTGGAATTAGCCTTAGCACCCAGAGGCATACCAAGATAAATAAAAGGAAGAATGTCAGTAGCACATCCAAACTCCGCAGCCCAATCATTAAGCTCAGGAACTTCCCCAATGGCAACCAGTCTTATCTTTGTAGTGTTCACTTTTAGCCCTGCAATATATTCAAAACAATGTAGAGCCGAGAAAAGGTTGTGTAGCTCATCCTTGTTGTGATCAATGAAGAATATTGTGTCATCTGCATAGTGTAAGTGATTCACCACAATACTTGTGGGTGAGACAGAGAAACCACTGAAAAGATTCAAATTAGCAGCCCTATCCATGTACCTTGAAAACCCTTCCATGGCTATATTGAACAAGAGAGGAGAAACCGGGCAGCCTTGTCTAACTCCTCTTGAGCTCTTGAAGTATCCAAAAGCACTCCCATTTATAAGAACTGAGAATGATGAAGTAGAATAACAAAACTTGAGCCAGTTACACCATTTTCTGCCAAAACCCATCTTGGACAAAACAACCTCAAGATATTTCCAATTAATTCTATCAAAAGCTTTTTCTAGATCAATTTTGCAAACAATTCCAGACTTTTTTGATCTAAGTCTAGAATCCACCAGCTCGTTAGCAATCAGGGTACCATCTATGATCTGTCTTCCTTCAATGTAAGCACATTGAACTGGCGAAATCAACTTGTCCATCACAAGTTTTAATCTAGAAGCAAGCACCTTCGCAATGATTTTATAGACACTAGTTAACAAACAAATTGGTCTACAATCCTTTATTGTTTCAATGTGATCTTTTTTTGGAACCAAAGTGATAAAAGTAGAGTTATGTTTAGAATCAATAGTACCAGAGGCGCAAAATTCAGCAACTGTATCCATAATGTCATTTTTGATGAAACTCCAGCACTTCTGAAAAAACATAATGGGGAAACCATCCGGGCCTGGTGCTTTGTCGTGTCCGAGCTCCTTAATTGCATTAATAACTTCCTCTTCTGTGAAGTTTTCCTCCAAGATGTCTGATTCTACTTGATTGATACTTTCAAACTCGATGTCCACCAATTCTGGCCTAATAAGCTCCTCTTCTGTGAACAAAGTTTCATAATAATCTACAATATGCTCCTTAAGCTTATCTCTATCTTCAGTTAACTCACCATTGACATAAAGTTGCCTGATCCTGTTTGCTCTTCTTCTTGCAGAGGCTTGACTAATGAAGAAAGCAGTATTTTTGTCACCTTCTTGTAACCATTTTGTGCTTGACTTGATCTTCCAAGAAATCTCTTCCATCTTTGTAATCTTCTCAAATTCAGTTTTCAGCTTGATCTTTTCATTCACCATAGCTTCAGACAAGATGTTATCCTCTGCATAAACATCAATGTCTTGGATTTCCTCAAGAATTAAATTTAACTTTGAATTTGTGATACCAAAAACCTCCTTGTTCCATATCTTCAATTTCTCTTTTAGAGCTTTCAACTTAAGCCACAGAACTTTGCTAGCTGTACCTGCAAAACAGAAAGATTGCCACCATTCTTGTAATAAATTAAGAAAACCATTCTCCATGAACCACATAACTTCAAACCTAAATGGACTAGGACCCCAAGAAGGATCAGAAATGTCTAGGAGAAGAGGAATATGATCTGAGGTGGGTTTGGATTTAGCAAGTTGAGAGGCAAAAGGATAATGAGCTTCAAAAGAAGGAGAGAGTAGGAATCTGTCTATTCTAGACATGACAGGATTGGATTGTCCATTTGACCAGGTGTACCTAGCACCTTTCATAGGAAGATCAATGAGATCATGTGTATATATGAAATCAGCAAAGTCCCTCATGCTCTTAGTGATTTTATTGCAGCCTTTATTCTCGTCACACTTGAGAATTACATTGAAGTCACCTCCAAGACACCATGGCAGGTCCCATAATCTTGACGCATTATCAAGCTCCATCCAAAAATCATCTCTTTCAGTCGGCTTGTTAGGTCCATAAACATTTGTTAGAACCCATTCAAAGTTATCATCTTTGTTGATACAAGAGATGGATAGGGTATAATCTCCCACTAGAGAATATGTAACTTCCACAAAATCCTTATCCCATAAAGTAATCATACCACCAGAACTCCCAAAAGATTGCTGATATGTCCATCCCATATTTTGATAACCACAGATTTGCTTTATGTCAAAGAGAGAACAACTAAGCATTTTAGTTTCTTGTAGAATGACAATAGGTGCTCTTATGAGATTTAACATTTTCTTCACAACACGTCTTCTTTCTCTGGAATTGAGGCCTCTAACATTCCAAGTAAGAATTTTGATACTCATTGATAAACTTTTGCGTCCCTTGGTTTAGCTGCTCTTCTTGTTCTAGGTTGAGAGGTGTCCAAATCTTGTGCCACCACCCCTAGCCTTTTACATTCTGATTTCATTCTCTTAGGTATAACAAGCATTTTCCCTTCTTCTTCATTACTTGAGCTTGCATCATCAGAAATACATAAAGTTGATGGCTCAAATCCCGGTGGATAAATGATTGAATCTGATGTATCAGAGTTACACAACTCATCTATCTGTACCATAAATGTGACAGCCAGCCCTTCTGCATCCATTAGAGGAGTATCAACTTGTTTAGGTTCATGAATAGAGACAACATCCATGCCCTCTAAATTAATCAAAGTTTGCACAGCAAAATCTTCTTCAGGTAAGATCTTCAAAGGGAGAACAGGTATAGGTTTAAGGATGGGACCTGTACCTGTGACTTTTATGGTTAAGTGATTTAAAGAGTGATTTGGCATAGACAAGAAATCAATTCCCAAATGCACTCCCATGTTAAAAAGTCGAGTCACCTCAGTAATTACCCATGTAGGTATGTGGATACGCTTGATTACTTGGTTGTTTCTTGATATGAGAGAGAGATTAAATTCAGACATTGATGGCTTGAAGGTAGGTTCAGTAACATGGAATTTAGTGATTGAGGAAGGTGCATGGTTTTGAGTTTGGACGAGGGAAGGGTTAGGGCCTTTGTTCTGGGAGAAAGGTGATGCTGAGTTACATGTCTTAGAAGACTCATGTGTAACATTAGGTTCGGTAGAATCTGCCATAGAGATCTTGAAAGCAGGCTGGCAGGAGGTGGCCACATCAATATCCATGTCATCTAAATTATTCTCTAGATGAGTTGTAGCCAAAGTGGTACTCAAATTATCCACAGATTTTTGGATACGTTTCCATACCTGTTTCGGCATGTATTTCTTTTTCTTTTTCGATTTCTTTGACCCATGATGACCCGTTCTCCTGGTAAAATAATTAATCTTTTTCGTTGGAGCAGTAAATACAGGCTGACTTGACGCGGAAGTTACCTTATTATCTGTTTCAGGCTTTGTAAATCGAGGAATATACGGAGGGAGAAATTTTCTTTTCTTCGTTCTACTTTCCTCCAAAAAATCAGGCACAATATATGTCTTGATTAGAGTTGAATTTGAAAACAGATCCTCATTTACCGGTGGTAGAATTTTGAAGTTTTGGTCAATCCTTGAAGACTTTCTTGTCACTGCAATGTGAGCCACGAACTTTTGCCTACCTGAAAAAATGTTGATCACCCTTGGAATGCCATTGATGCCTTTTCTGTTTCGAATCTTCATACGTATAGCGCGCAAATCTTCTAATCTCAACGTTGATGGATCAATTAGTAAAACAATTCCACATAGTTTACCAATAGCATGAAATACTTCTGATGACCAAAATTGATATGGTACACCATATACTTCAATGTGAAATTCCTGAGAATCCTGATGATTCAAACTCCAAATTTTTTCATGCCATCTGAATACTGAATAAGTAACATTACATGCCTCAAATTTGAATTCTAAATTTGCTTTAGAGAGCTCCGTATCTGCATGAAATAAAGCTTGGAAAGAATTGATAGGGAAGATTTGAAACTCAGAAACAATCTGCAGCTCAAAACATAAAGATAAGCCAATTTGATTCCAAGAGTGAACCCTGTATGGCGAAGAGATGATAAAAGCATCATTCCATTTTCCCAAAGGATCTAAAGAATTATCTATATGGATAGATTGTTTTTTGGAATTGACAGTAGCAGGTGCCGCAAATTTATTGCAGGGAAAAGGATTTAGAGCATGTTTGTAAGTAGGTTTCCTGATAGAAGTTGGATTACTAGATTTCGGCTGAGAGAGAATTTGAGCATAGGAAGTTGAAGGATGAAGGTGGGATTGGGGTGTCGGATGTTGGAAACAAATGGAATGGGACTGTTTAGAAATTCTACAAGAGAAATTAAGGATTGATTCAAGAGCATCTGCAACAGCAAACCAACCAGTGTAGCAATTACCGGATGGAACAAAAAAAGAAATTGGATCAGCTTTCTGATTTGGTTTAGCTAGGATGATGTGTAAATAAAATCCTTGAGCATTAGATTGTTTTGTAGCGCAAAACCAAATTTGATTGTCATCAAACTTCCATAAATTTCTTCCTGCATCACCGTTTTTGGCTGCTTCAAAGAAAACAGATTTTAGATTTAAAGCTAGGGAGTTGGTGAACACTCCTTTTGTAGAACCATGATTGTAGAATTCTGTTAATGTAATCGAGGATGAAGGTATTGATTTGCTACAAGAGAACCTAAGGAATTTTTTCTCAATTTGCACATAACGATGCTCAGATGACATGGTAACAGGAAGGAAGGAAAACTAGGAATCTAAAGGAGAAACGAAAACTACTAATCTATGAAAGGAAAACTAGGAATCTAGATGGTAGAACTAGGATCTAAAATCAATCTAGGCTGAAGAAATGTTGGAGATGGAGATGGAGAATGGTTTAGGAGAGAGAAACACATATCTTTAACCGGGTTAAGTTAAGATTGAGAAGATTGAGAAGATGGTATGTGAATTAAGTTATCTTCACTATTTTGTTTTTATAGAAGGGTGTGATTGGGTTTCCAAGCAACTCCTTTTTGTTTGGTCTGTTTAGTGTTCAGCAAGGTGGCGTACTTGCAGCTTTAGTGTGAGGGGATCATGGAGTTGTACAGTTTTTGTACGGTGTGAATGTGTGGTTCAAGAATGGATGCAGTATTTTTTACCGGATTAAGGTTTTAGGGGATTTATTTAGAAATGATGTAAGCTAGCTTGCAAAAAAATAGTTTATCTTTGACTAAGCCAAATGTTAATATTGGTATTCATATATCGAGTTACGTGTAGAAGTAATTCTTCAGGAAGGTTTAGGTCTTTTACTTTAATAATGTTGTATAATTGTAAATGTTGTCTTTCAAGGGAACATTTTCTCATTGTGATCCAACTGAATTTATTGGTATTCAGATCTTCTTGGTCATATATCTCTTGGTTAAGATTTGATAAAAGTACTGCAAGTTGAAAAAAATTGGTCGTTAGTGATTACAGTGACATTTCCATGTCCAATGAATGATTCTTAGTTTGGGAACCATTTTTTAAGAATCTCTTTGGGTCATCATAGACATTTCTTACCGTCCCTGTGGCGTTCATATATATGGTTGGATCTATTCCGTTTGATGGTTGTGCCATTAATTATAAATTATAACTTGCATTTCAAGTGTTTTCTTTGTCTTTTATTGTATTTGTGCAGCTTCTTTTGTTTTTTATACTATAATCGAAGGAACCAGTTTCGGTCCATAGTATTTGTTTATCCATGTGCAGCTAAGTTGTGTCTTGGTCAGGCGAAAATCTTCTGGAAATGGTTTTAAGGCCTCTTCTTACTGTTTTGACAGGGCACAAAGATTACATCTGCTAAGGCGGAAACAAATGAATTTGACTGACTATGTGTGTTTTGTTGCGGTTAATTGTCGACATGAACAATAATTGTTGAGAAAAAATTGCATGTCAAAGTCCATTGAGTTTGTAGCTCAGAGTCCCATCTGTATCAGTTGGTTGCTTTGTTTATGCAGATTGTTTTGACTATCCAAAAACCCAATGGCAAACAGGTTAACACACAGAACAAACAAATTAAGAAGGTTTACCCGGTGCAAAGCACGGGTTACTATCTAGTATTGATTATTAGCTAGAGCGAATACACGGATTATCAAAAGGGTTCTTGCTCCTTACATTCGAACACGAAGAAATTGATTTTTTACTGCTTGTACATCCACGTTAACCTCATGCATGTTGTTTCTATCTGAAGGTAACTCAGAGGAACATTTAACTCCAATCTGAATTATGGAAGCTAAAATCCGTCTCATTGCATCTCTTGTTGTGTTTCTTTTTTCGTTTCTCAACGTATTGTAATTGATAGTTTTAGCTTCATTAAAATCTTCCTTCAATTCCAACAACAAACCGGAGTCAATAATTTCCTCAATGCGTTCTGGCAATTCATGCATCTTAGAGTAGTTATGAATGTTTAAACCATCCGTAAACATGTCATCAGTGGGTGGCTTTCCTGTAAACATATGTAGCAAAAGGATCCCAAAACTATAAACATCACCTTTTGTAGAAACTTGGCCACCCAACCCGTATTCTGCGTAAACCAAACAAAACATAAGACACAAGTGGTACATGATATAATTCTTTCTAAGTGAGCTGCTTTCATACATAACAGTAATAGAAAATTGATAATTTGGACATTTTTACTTACCAGGAGACACATAGCCTATGGAGCCCATTATTGCCATTGAGGATGCATTCTGCTCATTCAGTGAACGAGAATAACTGGAGGGAGAAGATAAGAACTTAGCCAATCCAAAATCACCCACATGTGAAGTTAAATCATCATCAAGAAGGACGTTACTTGGTTTCAGATCACAGTGAACAATTGGAGGTTGACAATCATGGTGAAGATAGTTTAGTGCAGAAGCAACATCAGCTGCGATGCTCAATATTCTTTCCAGGTTCAAACTCCTCAGCTGCTTCTGATCGTGATTATTTGTGGTACCCATTATCTGGTGCAACCAATTCTTTAAACTTCCCTCAGCCATGAACTCAAAAACCAGAGCTTTGAATGGATTACCTTGATAATCAGTACTGGAGCAACAAGTTATGATCTTTAGTAAGTTTCTATGTCGAAATTTTTGTAGGGCAAGACAGTCGGCCATGAAACTGTTGGTTGCACCTCTTTGCTGAAGGTGTAGAGCAACCTTTACTGCGACCGGTTTGGATTCATCTTGTTGAAGAATAATACCCTTATATACAGAACCAAAATTACCCACACCGAGCAAGTTGGAAGAATCATTAAATCCATTGGTAGCTTTAAAAAGTTCACTGTAAGAAACCCCTTCAAGCTGATTATCTTTCGACGTTGAAGGTAAGATGAACTTGGACCTTCTTCTCCAATCAAGAGTGACAAAAAACAGAATCAAAGTTACAAAGAAAACTGCAATAACTATGATGATAACTATAACTTCGATTGGCATTGATTTCTTCTGTTTCCACTCCATATGCGGATTTATCGGGACAAAGCAATTTGGCAACTTCAAGTCAGGTATATCACCGCAAAGCTTACTATTTCTTTCAACCGAAAATGCACTGATGTTCTTAAAGACTCCGCCTTTGGGCACTTCTCCCTCTAGATTATTATAAGATAAAGAAAATTCGATGAGTGCTAAATTTTCTAACCCTTTCGGTAGTATACCTGACAAATTATTGTGGGAAAGATTCAATTTTTCAAGACCGTTTAACAAAGTGATGTCTGGAGGAATAATTCCTTGAAAGAAGTTATTCTGCAAATTCAGATTTGTTAAGCTTAAACACTTGGAGATGGTACGTGGGATTTCACCAGATAATTTGTTTTCCGACAGGTCCAACCCAGCAAGAACTTCCAAGTTATCTACTTCCTCTGGTAGTGAACCGGTTAATAAGTTATTAGCTAAGTTTAGCACAACTGATAAAGAGGGAAGTTCAAAAACTCGTTTCGGTATACTACCACTTAGTTTGTTGGCTCGTAGGGACAACACTTGCAATGACTTACAATTTCCAAGACTTGATGGAATTAAACCTGTCAAGTGATTGTCTTCTAAAATGAGGTATTTGAGTTGTGTTAAGTTACCCAAAGAGGAAGGGATTGAACCGGATAATTTGTTAGATCGAAAGTCTAATCTTCCCAAATTCCGAAGGTTCCCAATACCTGGAGGAATATTTCCAGATATCTGATTATTTTGGAAATCTAGTGTATGAAGGTTTGTTGTGAGATTACCTGTAGAGCTAGGTAATAGTCCACCAAAATTATTAGTTCCTGCAAGCAGAGTATCCAAATTGGTACATTTGGTTAGGGAATTGAGGAAATTCAGATCGTTAGCTTTTCCATACCCAAGATTATTTCCTCCCAAAAGTAAGAACCTAAGACTTTTTAGGTTACCAAGATCATAAGGTACTGATCCAACTAAATTGTTGCTTTGCAATTGTAACGCTACAAGTTGAGACATATTGGAAATTGAACTTGGAATGGTTCCAGAAAAATTGTTGCTTGTTCTCGAAAAAAAATGGAGGTTTGGAAGTGTGAAACCGATATCAAAAGGGATATTACCATGGAGTTGATTATACATGAATGAAAGTTCTATAAGTGATGAGAGGTTGTAGACTGAAGAAGGGACAATACCTGATAACCTATTCGAAGTTAGATCCAGAATGTTTAAGCTTGTTAGCTGGCTTAGAGAGTTTGGGATTCTTCCCTCCAAATTGTTATAACCAAGATCAAGATCAGTAAGAGATGATGAAAGGTTTCCTAAAGAAGCTGGGATCTCCCCTGAAAGATTATTACTATCAAGCCGAATAATTTTTAGATTAGATAAACAACCTAATTCATTTGGGATTCTTCCCACAAGCTTATTTTGAGAAACATCAAGGTACATGAGACTGGTCAATGAGTGAAAAATATTGGCTGGAATTTCCCCCTCCAAGGAATTTTACGAAATCTCCAACCATTCTAATTGTAAAAGATGACCGATTTGCTGGAGGATTTCTCCATTTAAACTGTTGTCGTGGAGGATGAGTTCCTTTAGGAAGCTAAGGTTTCCAATGTGAGGAGAAATGGAACCTGCCAATCCTTGGGAATCAAGGTCTAACACAGTGACTCTTCTAGGATGACGGTGACTACATGTGACACCTCTCCACTCGCAAAAATGAGGAGAATTATTCTTTTCGCTCCAGGTACTCAATATTCCGAGTGGATCTTGAGTTATTTCATTCTTGAATGCAAGTAACGCCACACGGTCACTGGATTTGTTATCCCTAATCGCAGAAAGGCAATTAATATTGGTGGACATGTAGGAGATGATGAGAATAAGTCTGCATAGTAGTAATACTACGGTACTGAACTTGAGATTTAGCAGCTGAGGTAATAACTTCATCTTTCTAACATGAACAAATTTAGAAATTTAAAAATTGGCAAAGAATTTGAAACGAATAAGAATGAAGGTTTAAGTTAGTCGGATTAGTTGTATTAGTTAACTGGTTTTTATAAGCTAATGTTGCCTCATGATCCCATTTATAAACATACGAGCATCATTGGAAGTCTTTGTGATGATTGAGTTTAAGTAGACCGTTGAGGACTAAAACTAATTGCGTATGATCCCATTTAAGTTAGTGGTGCCTAAAAAGAGTGTTATAGACGCCTAATTAAATAATAAGAGTGTTGTAGACGTTCGCATTAATAGTAAGAGAGCACTCGTGAAGACTTAAGTCTCCGAGTTCATCATTAGCATTGTGGGTGGAGTAATCGTGAACAAAACGCCCTAAATCCCCCACTACTATTTGACTAGATATTGTTGTCAATTTAATCTAGTCTATATGCTTCATTTTTGGTAGCCTGAACTGGAAATTCAGAAAAGACTCTACTGTTTACTTAATGGGAAACTAATATAACGAACATAAGGAACTTGTCTTTCTTGTGTGCCCTAGTAAATCCTTACCAGTGTACCCTTGGTAAATTACCAGCCCACCACAAGCCTAACTTTACAAGCCCCGGCTATCACATGTAGTCTACTTTAAAAATGCATTACCTAGCTTGAGCCTAAATGTTATTATACCCTTGATTGTTCAGAGCATGTAATTATATTGTCCTCATGTGTGTAATAGTGATCGGAAAGATTTGCAAAGAGAGGAGTTTATTTGCAGACAGGTCAGGTGGTGCAATATATGGGCTCCTTTCCTAACATGTAGAAGTACTGTAGATTCTGTTAGGGGTCTCAGCAGTTGTAATTTTGGCTTTTAATTTTATGTGAGGCAACACCGTGTCTTGTTCTATTTGAGATGTATTAAAGTACAACATAAGTTACTGAAACTAGAGTTTGACAGATAAGATCACACTGAGAGCATCTCCAATGCAAAGGGTCAAGGTAACCCTATGTGGAGGTCTTATTAACACATTTTTATGTGTGGGTCATTACTAAATGACAAAAAGAAATTAATGTAAAACTTTTTACCTTAAATTGATCTCCAACCCTCAAGGTATTATCTAACAAATTTTACTTGAATTTAGAGACAAAATGATGATGTGGCTTTAAGACCCAAGGTCATAGAGAAAGTCTTATTTAGACTTTCTCCATTACCCCCACTTAGCCATGTCATCTATCTCTATGACACTGACCCTTGTGTTGGAGATGGAAATCTGGTATAAAAGTCTTAAATCCTATATATCATTCAAATTTAAGACCTTTACTCCTTGTATTGGAGATGCTCTGACAAACTTCATACATTGCACAGGTTTGCATAATGTATGTTTTATAGTTCACGATTGCTTGAAAGGGAAACTTCTTAATGTCAACAACAGATTAATGTCTTAAACAAAGGTATTAAGGAGGCAAGACAAGAGGCAAGTATACCTACAACTTGACAATAAGCAATAACCTAATCAAGCTAAAACTCTTTGATCGTAATTAATAGATAGTTGCATCAAAATGGAAAACTTGATTATTTCATTCATCATCCCAACGCAACTGTCGGTCCTATCCCTAATTAATACTGGTATGACTCACGTTACTCTCGATACTGGGGGATAAACTAGTGGTGATACAAAACTTTAGATCCTAATTTAAACGGATGTATACTACAAAACAAGTAGCTTCTAGGGACGGCTGTTTTTTTTAAAACCGTACCTAAAGGGGTTATTTGGGATGCTCACGGACTGCATGTCCCTATTAGTTATCGACTTAAATTTAATAAAAGTGTTTCTGTTTCTACACATCCTTTTCAAATACAATTGTAGATGATTACTCTCGATGCACTTGGGTATTTTTAAACTAAGGCGGATTTTTATTGGGTATCCTTATGGTCAAAAAGGATACACATCTTGAATCTAAATCCACTTATAATTTGACCGTCCCTAAAGGGTTATTTAGGACTTAGGTAATAGTCCCATTTCTCGGAAATCCAAGAAACAGCGACTCTGGCTCGTTCATCTTGAGGCTGAATATCGAGCTTTGGCTAATTTAATTTGAACTACAATGGTTAGTTTATCTTCTCAAAGACATGCATTTTTCATGTCCTCTTCCTATCACCGTTTCATGTGATAGTCACAAGTTGTTGTAACTTAGAACCGATTTCACTCATTCTTTGTTGTAAAGTCCTATTCCACAGACATTAGGTTTAGTCCTTCGTATTCTCAGCTGTACCTATTCTTTAGCTCCTGTTGTTACGCTCTTTTAGTTTCTGTAACTTGTAATCTATATAAATACTGATCAATGAATCAATCTCAACAGTTGTATGAGATACAAAAACCCAAAACCCAGATTTCTTCATAAACTAGTGGTGATACAAAACTTTAGATCCTAATTTAAACGGATGTATACTAAGTAGCTTCTAGGGACGGCTGTTTTTTTTAAAACCGTACCTAAAGGGGTTATTTGGGATGCTCACGGACTGCATGTCCCTATTAGTTATCGAAATACTTAAACTAAGACAATAATGTGACCGTCCCTAAAGGGGGTTATTTAGGGCGCTCACAGACTGCATGTCCCTATTAGTTATCGGAATACTTAGTGAAAAAGATAATTATGACCGTCCATCAAATACTTGTAACCCAGGAACCATATGTACGCGTTACACGCAAGTGGTTTGGAATAACTCGATTCAGTTAGGGTGTGCTAAAGTCACCTGCGCAAGCAATACTGGGGTATTAGTTGTCTGTAACTACAGTCCCAAAGGTAATATCGCATGCCAAGTTCCTTATGCAGTTTGACAAATTCGAGAGAATGGTCAGTTATCGTCTAGCTTGGTACATAGTGTTTTACACGTTGCGTACGAGGTATACAAGGAGGATAATGTAAAACTTATAAAGTTATAGAGTAGCTTTTATTCCGTTGTGATTAAATTCTGTACTCAGATTGCTCGAATGTATTAGTTGTTGGAAAACAATTACTAAAAAAGGATTTTTAAGGTTTTAATAAAATTATAATTTATTATTTTCTTTTGTGAATGAAAAAACTTATTGTGGAGATTCCACTTTTAGTTGTTTTAAGAGACTATATAAGCTTTTTAGTTCCACATCGGGGAGTACTTCTTCTTAAGTTGTTTTGTTCCATTATATAAACAAATTCACTATTTTTTGTAAAAATCATGGGAAAGGGGTTGCTCTATATTTTAGAGGGACCCCCAAGAGAAGATATTTTATATGTTTTCTCAAGCGTTCGCGATTTTCCTTTATGGTTTTTCGGAGTTGCCAAGCTCAAGTTGGGGCATCTACTACATATGCTAGTAGTAGGTGTATTAGGGTATTTTATCCTGGAGATATCCGTCCTGTGAGGGCTATAGCATCACTCTTGAGTGTAGATGGGCGCTAATATCTTAAGAGCAACGTGTTGAACACGTGACTCACTCTGTTTTTCAAAGTTTTGCCTTGTTGTTGTTGTGGAGATATGGGAAGCTCGCTCGTTTAGTCAAATCCATCACTTCCATTAAAAGGAGCTATATATCCTTGATTCTTATTCACTTGTGACGAGAATTACTTCTCTTGAGATGCTAATTGGTATTGCTTCCATAAACAACTTGGAGATACATCAGATGGATGTTAAGACAACTTTTCTAAAACTGTGAATTAGATAAAGAAATTTACATAGACCAACCAGAGGACTTTGTAGTGAAATGTTATGAAGACAAAGTTTGTAAGTTGAACAAATATTTGTATGGTTCCAAATAAGCACGTAAATAGTAACATGGAATATTTGATCATGTAATAATTTGTAGTGGATTTAAGTTAATGAATCTGACAAGTATATTTACAAGTAACTTGTTAAGGATGCATGTGTGATTGTATGCTTGTATGTTGATGATATGCTTATACTTGATACAAACATAGATGTGATTAATTCCACTAAAACGTGCACTGAATGAGAACGTTGACTTGAAAGACTTAGTCCCTTTTAATGTAATCTTAGGGATGAGGATTAGAAGATAATCAAACTTTAATAGTCTTAGTCATTCTCTTTATGTTTAATTGTGCTTAAGAGATACAATCAGTCTGATTGTAAGCCTGCTTGTACTCCGTACGATTATTCTTGTACACTCAAGAAAAATAAGGGTAGTGGAATATCTTAACTTGAATACTCAAGAGTTATAGGATGTCTGATGAATTTTATGAATTATAAGAGTCCAGACATTGCCTATATTATGAGTAAGTTAAGTAGATATAATTGTAGTCCAAAGCAAGAGCATTCAGATACACTGAGAAGAGTATTATGGTACCTAAAATACTCTATTACCTTTTATTTGATTTATGAAAGGTATCTTGCTATCCTTGAGGGACTTTATGATGCAAACTGGATAGTTGACTCAGAGGAGTCTAAGTCTACGAATGGATATGGTTTCACTCTAGCATGAGGGTTTGTTTTTGGAAAATTTCCAAACAGACATATACTGCTCAACTCATTATGGAATCTGAGATTATTGCATTAGATAAAGCATGAGAGGGGGCCGAGTGCCTAAGATGCTTTTTAGAAGATATTCCTCTCTGGCATAGGCATGTGCTAGCTATATATATATATTGTTTTATCCAAGCTATAATAGCTAAAGCTAAAAATAACTAATCTCAATCGGCGTTATTTCCATTGATTGGATAAAGTCCAACGAGAATATTGCGCAACCTTTGATGAAAGGTATATCCAAAGAGATAGTTAGAAATGCATCGAGGGGGATGGGGCTTAAGCTCATAAATTAAACTTGGCATGAAATATACTCAACCTTGCTCACTGGAGATCCCAAGATCAAGGTTTCGAATGAGACAACTAAGTTATGGTGGGTAAAGGTAAATACTATTAGACAATTTTATTCTCTGTCCCTTCCCTATGGTGTAGACGTGATAGTGTGACTGCATGTGAAGGATGACTTTTAAGAAGTATTAATGAGTTCTATAGTTTCAATTTAAGATTGAAGTGGGGTGTAGCAGTAACACTCTTTATGGAAACTCACCTATCTGAATGAGGAAGTGGGGCCGCTTCCTATGAGAATATGAGCTTTGATTCTCTAGAGCATTCTGAGAAACAGGATATGTCCAGGGCCAAATTGGACAAAATGGCACAAGCTTGGCAGCGCCCTAGGAGATATCATCCGTGGTCGTTATCGCTAATTACATCAAATGCTAGCAGTTCAAGACATAGTTCACTATATCTAGCAAGTAATTACGGTAATATCTCACTAAGCACAGGTTCAAGACCTCATGGACACCTTTGCCTAAAATGGTAATTCCTGCGCTTTTTATGTGATTTTTGTTTTGATGGTTTTGGTATTACTGGAGCTTGGGACCTAAGGGTCACTAAGGGTTCACTAGTTCATGCTTTTTCACATTGGTGAAAGAACCTTTAGTCTCACTTGTGAGGAACTAAAGATGAAAGCTATCTATACTATATGATTTTTCAAATCCATAGTATGACCATGGGGTCAACACACTGTTGTGTGAGGGACATGACTTTGGAATGGCTAGTATGACTTTAACATGCACGATTTGTCTGTATGTTCAGTCAGTTCGGGAGATTGGTTTGTTGATTTACCAAGATCTATTTGTGTTATCGTGTTTTATTGAGTTTTAATTCATGTGGGGGATTGTTGGGAAATAATTACTAAAAAAGGAAAAAACTTATTAGTCCCACATTATGGAGTTTCCACTTTTTAGTTGTTTTAAGAGACTATATAACCTTTTTAGTCCCACATCGGGGAGTTCTTCTTCTTAAGTTGTTTTGTTCCATTATATAAACAAATTCACTACTTTTGTAAAAATCATGGGAAAGGGGTTGCTCTATATTTTAGAGGTACCCCAAGGAAAGATATTTTATATGTTTTCTCAAGCGTTCGCGATTTTCCTATATGGTTTTTCGGAGTTGCCAAGCTCAAGTTGAGCATTTACTACATATGCTAGTAGTAGGTGTATTAGAGTGTTTTATCCTAGAGATATCCGTCCTGTGAGGGCTATAGCATCACTCTTGAGTGTATATGTGCGCTAATGTCTTAAGGGCAACGTGTTGAACACGTGACTCACTCTGTTTTTCAAAGTTTAGCCTTGTTGTTGTTGTGGAGATATGGGAAGCTCGCTCGTTTCGTCAAATCCATCACTTCCATTAAAAGGAGATAAATATCAATAACTTTGTTTTGATTATTGCACCCAATATTAGTATGACATCATTTCTTAAAGTTTGAGGCTCCTATGGGTAAACTATATTACTGTATCTTTGCGTCTAAGATTATGTTGTCGAGTTATGTTTTGGTGTGATCTTGATGGGTCTATTGCATCTGTAGTGTATGTGTCTTGAATACGGTTTAGTATTCAGTTGAGTCGATCCATTTTCCCGACCCGTTTTCCCGTTTACCTTTTGTGCAAGAGAAGGCAAGTGTAGACAAGTCTTCTTTTGTGCAAGAGAAGGCATATCTTTTGTACAAGGGAAGGAATACCTTTTGAGCAAGAGGAGGCATATCTTTGTACAAGGGAAGGCATACCTTTTTTCCAAGAGAAGATATCAGAAGATATAAGTACTCTTCACATCCTCTTGTTTTAGTAAAAAAAAAAAAAAAAACATAAGCAACTAAGAGAGAGTGTGAGGCAGTGTAATCTTAATCTTAAGAGGGGGTTTTCAATTATACTCTTGTAATCTTGTTTGAATCATAGTGAAATCGTTATCGTCGTCTTCCAAAGTAGATATAGATCATCTTGATCGAACCACTATAAATCCTTGTGTTGTGTGTGTTTTTTTGTACTTTTGATTTCATTTTTATTTCAATTCTTGATTGATTGTGCTTGGAAGAGCCATTGGTTATAACAAATTGGTATCACAGCTCCGATGGAAGCGATCTACGATGGCAACAAAGTATGAGATTGGGAAATTTGATGGAAGGAATGATTTCAATTTATTGAGGCTAAAGATGAGGGCTGTTTTGGTGCAACAAGGTTTGGTGAAAACTTTGAAGGGGAAAACGGCTCTAGTAACAAAATTGTCGGATGAAGCAAAGGAAGAACTCATGGAACAATTTTATTGTGTTTGAGCAATGAGGTCTTGAGATAAGTTGCGACGAAAACGACACCAGAAGGGCTATGGAACAAGTTGGAGAAGAGGTATATGACTAAATCCGTAACTAATCGTTTGTATCTTAATAAGAAATTACATACTCTTAGAATGCATGAAGGAATGTCTATTATAGATCATATTGATGATGATAATAAAATTTTCTTGGATTTGGCAAATATTGATGTCAAAATTAAATATGAAGACCAAGCATTGGGTTTGCTTTGTTCCTTACCACCATCTTATGATAATTTTGTTGATACCGTAATGTATGGAAAAACCACAATTTCCATGGAAGATGTTAAAGCGTCTTTGAAATATAAGGAGTTAAAGAAGACGGGTATTGATGGTAAAGATAATTCGGGAGATGGGTTGTTTGTTAGAGGAAGAGGAAACAAAAAGGGCGGATTTGATAGGAGTAGATCAAAGTCAAGGTCTAAATCAAAATCCGGTAAATTCTATTGCTTTCATTGTAAAGAAAAAGGGCATTTCAAGAAGGAGTGTCCCAAATTAAATAATATTGAGAAGAATACTAACCAAGGCACCACATAAAATGTTGAAGAAGAAAGTGATGATGGAATGGTTCTCACGGTTCATACCATAAACTCGAAGAATGGGTGGATTCTTGATTCGGGGTGTACTTTTCACATATGTCCTCATAGAGAGTCGTTTACTACTTATCAAGATAGAGAAGGTGGTAAAGTTCTTATGGGAAACAATGTCACTTGTAAAGTGGTGGGTGCAGGTACAATTCAAATTAAGATGTATCACGGTATAGTGAGGACTTTAACTAAGGTTAGGCATGTTCCGGACTTGAAAAGAAATCTGATTTCTTTGGGTACGCTTGATTCAAATGGATGAAAGTATCAAGGTTAAGGTGGAGTTATTCGTGTCTTAAGAGGAAGTCTTACAATTATGAAGGGCGAGAGAATTAATGGTCTTTATACGCTGCAAGGTACTACTGTGACGGGTGATGCAGCTTTATGTTCTTCAAGTTCTGATGATGATACTACCAAGTTGTGGCATATGCGGCTAGGGCATATGAGCGAGAGGGGATTGGCTGTTTTGAGCAAGCAGGGATTGCTTTGTGGTCACAAAAAAAGTAAGCTTGATTTCTGTGAACATTGTGTCTTTGGAAAGCAGTGTAGAGTCAAGTTTAGTACAACTATTCATAACACCAAGGGTATTTTGGATTATATTCATTCTGATCTTTGGGGTCTTTCTCTGGTTGATTCATATGGTGGTGGTAGATATATGTTGACATTCATTGATGATTTCTCAAGGAAAGTATGGGTATTCATACTTAAACACACAGATGAAACTTTTGCCAACTTCAAGAAATGGAAGCCTATGGTTGACAAGCAAACCGGAAGACAAATCAAGTGCTTGAGGACAGACAATAGTTTGGAATTTTGTGGGGGTGTGTTCAATGAGTTCTGCAAGGAGCAAGGGATTGTGAGACACCGCACAGTCAGAAAAACACCATAGCAAAATGGTGTTGCAGAAAGGATGAACAGAACCATAATGGAGAAGGCACGGTGCATGCTCTCCAATGACGTGTTACCAAAGTAATTTTGGGAAGAAGCAGCAAAAACATCAGCTTATTTAGTGAACAGATCTCCATCGACTGCTATTGAGTGTAAGACTCCAAATGAAGTTTGGACAGGTTCACATGCTAACTATGAAGACTTGAAGATATTCGGATGTCCAGCCTATGATCATGTGAATGAGGGGAAGCTAGAGCCTAGAACAAAGAAGTGTATATTTCTCGGGTATGTAAAGGGCGTGAAAGGCTACAGGTTATGGTGTCCTGCAGAAAGATCAAATAAGTTTCTTATCAGCAGAGATGTGAAATTTGATGAGCAATCAATGTTGAAGCCAAAGAATGAAGAACTAGATGGAAAAGATGAAGAGGGTGTTAGTGATAAGATGGAGCTTGGTGACAAGGTGGAACTTGAGGTGCAAGTTCAAGGAAGTAATGAGACTGTTGTTTCTAATGATGATGATGATTAAGATATTGTGCAAGAACCTTCCCAAGAAGAAGAAGCACAAGGTCATCATCAGTACAATCTTATAATAGGCAGAGAAAGGAGGCAAGTTAGACCACCTCAGAGATACGGTCATGCTGATTTGGTTTCATATGCACTTACAGTGGGTGAGAGCATAGATAGGGATGATCCAAGAACCTATGAAGAAGCAATCAGCGGTGAAGAATCATCAGAATGGGGAGCTTCTGCAATTGAAAAAATTGAGTCTCTTGACAAGAATGGCACTTGGGAGATAGTTTCAAGACCAAAAGGACAGAATATTGTTGGAAGCAAATGGGTCTTCAAGAAGAAGCAAGGTACTTCAGATGGTGAAGGAACAAGGTACAAGGAAAGGCTTGTGGCAAAGGGGTTTACACAAAGAGAAGGCATTGACTACAATGAGGTATTCTCTCATGTTGTTAAACATAATTCTATTAGAACATTGCTTGCTATAGTTTCTTTGAAAGATCTAGAATTGGAACAACTAGATTTTAAGACGGATTTCCTTCAAGGTGATTTGGAAGAGCGTTTTTATATGCAACAACCAAAAGGGTTTGAAGTTCCTGGCAAAGAAGACCATGTATGTTTGTTGAAGAAATCTTTGTATGGTTTGAAACAATCTCCATGGCAGTGGTATAAACGTTTTGATACGTTTATGTTGGCAAATGGATACAGTAGGAGTAAGTATGACAGTTGTGTATATCACATGAAACTCCAAGATGGTTCATTTGTGTATTTAATCTTGTATGTTGATGATATGTTGATCGCTTACACAGACATGTCAGAGATACAGAAGTTGAAGAAGCAGTTGAGTAGTGATTTTGAGATGAAATACTTGGGTGTAGCGAAGAAGATATTGGGCATGGAGATTCATAGAAACCGAGTTGAAGGAAAGTTGCATTTGTCCCAAAAGGCTTACATCGAGAAGGTGTTGGAGCGGTTTGGTATGAAAGATGAAAAACCAGTAAGCACTCCTTTGGCATATCATTTTAAACTTTGTAGAAGGAAATCACCTCAAACTACAAATGAGGCATAGTATATGTCTCGAATTCTATATGCAAGCGCAGTTGGTAGCATCATGTATGCTATGGTTTGTACAAGACCGGATATCGCACAAGATGTGAGTATGGTAAGTAGATACATGGGAAGTCACGGGAAGGCTCATTGATAAGCTGTAAAGTGGATTTTGAGGTATCTAAGGGGAAGTACAGATGTTGGTTTAGTGTTTGATAAACACTATGGTGATTCGAAACATGTTGTGGGTTATGTTGATTCTGATTATGCATGTGATCTTGATATAAGAAGGTCATTGACAGGTTATACTTTTACATTGTGCGGTAGTACTATCAGTTGGAGGTCGGTTTTGCAAAGCACAGTTGAATTGTCTACAACTGAGGCAGAGTACATGGTAGCCGCACAAGCAGTGAAGGAAGGTATATGGTTGATGGGTTTGGTTGGTGATTTGGGTTTCAAGCAAGAGAGTGCAACTTTATTCTGTGACAGTCAAAGTGCCATTCACTTGACCAAGAACCAGATGTATCATGAGAGAACGAAGCACATCGATGTCAGGTATCATTTTATCAAGGATGCAGTTGAGGATGGTAGGATAGCGATGCTAAAGGTTCCTACAGCGTATAACCCTGCGGAAATGTTGACGAAGCCGGTTCCAAGTATCAAGTTCAAGCACTGCTTGAACTTGGTTGGTGTCAACAGGTGTTGAGATCCCTTGATGAGCTGAGCGAAGACAATGATGATGAGTGGTGATGGTATTCAAGTCAATGTGGATATTTGTAGTGTACGTGTCTTGAATACGGTTTAGTATTCAGTTGGGTCGATCCATTTGCCCGACCCGTTTTCCCGTTTACCTTTTGTGCAATAAAAGGAAAGTGTAGACAAGTCTTATTTTTTGAAAGAGAAGGCATATCTTTTGTACAAGTGAAGGAATACCTTTTGTGCAAGAGAATGCATATCTTTGTACAAGGGAAGGCATACCTTTTGTGCAAGAGAAGATATCATAAGATATAAGTATCCTTCACATCCTCTTGTTTTAGTAAAAACAAAAAAAGAGAAACATAAGCAACTAAGAGAGAGTGTGAGGCAGTGTAAGCTTAATCTTAAGAAGGGGGTTTTCAATCATACTCTTGTAATCTTGTTTGAATCATAGTGAAATCATTATCGTCGTCTTCCAAAGTGGATGTAGATCATCTTGATCGAACCACTATAAATTCATGTGTTGTGTGTGCTTCTTTTACTTTTGATTTCATTTCTATTTCAATTCTTGATTGATTGTGCTTGTAAGAGCCATTGTCTATAAAAACATCGATCCAACCTTAATGCAAAACCACGAAACCAACAACGCCCAGGAAACAAATCTAGATTGAAAAGCATGGCATTATTACCTCAAACCTATTGGATGGATATCACACGTTTCTCATTCAACAATAAAATGATTCATACACTAAATCAAAACAATTTTACACTTCCTCAACGTACTACAATTATAATTTGAGTTTTGCAAATACACTTGGACAACATCTGTGGATTGAGCTTTGAAAAATTGTCTTGCATCTTTT